>APFE031656753.1:9804-52567 GCA_000404065.3 Pinus taeda | reverse complement strand
ATAAATATAATCATAAAATCATACAATAAGCTAAGAGAATGGTTGATTTGACTAGGTTAGGAGGTAAAATGAGCCCATATAATTACCCCTTTATGAGGCTCATCATCACCTCCTACTGAAAGTGTTGCTCATCCTCTGAGCAACTTAGTCCATCTCCTCATCTTTTATGGCCCTGGTGGCCTCCCTCGCATCCCAAGATTCAGATTTGGTCTCCTCTTCCTTGTCATAGAATCATGCCTTCCTTTCTATCTCTTCCCACTGCTCCTCCTCTTCTTCTTCTCTTCTACCTTCCAGCATGCCTAACAACAGTGGGGGACTCAATTTGAGGCCAATCCATTTGACCTTGAGCCTCTACATAGAACGCTTGTACAGTGGCACTCTTCTTAATGCCTCCTTCATCCGCATGGGGGAATGATATTCCCTGCTCTGCAGATTGTGTGGTAAGGTGTTCCATCTCCTCATGCATGCATGCACACATTCATCCCCAAGTAGCCTTTGCATATCCTCAAAGTGTGCAATTGCTTGTGCTTGATCACTTATATATCTAGGGGCAATCTGAGGATTATTGGCAAGCAAGTTATGTGTGCTATTGAGTGCCATGGGATCTTATGGCTCAGCTCTAATCAGTAATGGCTCATTTTGCTCTTTTATCATCAGCCTTCTTATTTCTTCTGCCCTCAACTCTTCATGGTTCATCCATGAGGCCATGGCCATTAGTTGCAGGTCCCCTAGCCCAACATTGGGGTCCCACACATTCATGTTTGTGAGGGCCATGTTATGTAGGTAGAATTTTTCCCTCTTTGCCTTGTCCTCTAATGTGCTTTGGTCACACAGGTCCATAAACTGTCTGTAATATTGGAAAGGCATTGTGCCTCTTTGTGCCAAAGTCTTGATCTGAAATTGCAACCATTTGTCTTTGAGATATAGGCCATAGGATTTTTTTGGTGTTCTACATTGCAATGCCTCCATGGATAAGCTGGCCACGCATGCCAGCTGGGACTCTTTCTCTTGCAACTACCTCCTTAGCAATTCATTTTCAGTTTCAAGGTGGCTTCTTGTAATTGCCTCCCTGTGTCTGATAGCACTCAACTCTCTACCCATTTCTCTGAGTTTGTTCTCCATATGGCCAATATCCTCAACTCCTTGGGATTTGGCTATTTGCATCCACCTATGTTCTCTTATTCTCTCTTTCTCTAATTCAAAGAATAGTGGAATTGTAAATTTTTGTGGAATTATTCTTCCTCCCTCTAGAAGGTTATAGTAGGAGGAAAGACTAGGCTAGGGATCAAGTTCTTGTAGCTCTGTTTCTTCCTCCATTACCTATGGCTTTCCTTCCATTTCTTTCTCAAGCTTTTGGGTCTCCTGTAGTTTTGACAGTGTCTCCTGTAGAACTGTTTGAGCCTCCTATAGGACTGTTTTTGGGTCCTGTAGTTCTACCTTTTCTTTCCATGTGGGAGAACTAGGATTCCCCCTTTCATATGTGATAGGTGCCTTGGAAAGGGATTCTTTTCCTTGGGCAGAGGGTGAGTCTTCAATTTTAATTGGCACTTTTGAAGAGGGTTGAGGCTTCCCTGTTTTGATTCTTGTGCTCTTCCTAACCCTGAAATACATGGAGGCCTGCCTTTTCCTCTTTTGTTTTGGCTTGATTGGTGTAATGAGGGTAGTGAGAGCAACTATTGCCTCTCTTTCTAGAGTCTCAAGGGACACTTCTCCTTGTTTTCTCTTTTCTGCCTCTTTCTCTCTTCCTTCTGTCTCTTTTTCTATCTTTGTTTGCTCTGTTTCTTCCTACTTCCTTTCTTGTTCTGCTAAGTCACCAATTGCTTCACCTTCTCCCCCTTGTTGCTCTTCTTCCTCACTGCCAGTAGGATTGATATCATAGGTTAGGGTCTTTATGTCATCCTCAGCTGTCATGTTTCGGAAGATTTCCCATGCTATAGGGAGTGTAAATGTATGGAGGGCTTCTTCCACTAAAATTTTGATTAACCCATGGTGAGCTAGCTGCTCTGAATTTCCTGCTTGAACCTTAGTGCTGGAATCAATGAGGGACTACAGGAGGAAGTAGGGGATGATGAGCTTCTGAGGTGCTGGAGTGTCCATGCCATACCTTAATTCATGAAGGATTCTAAAGTGATAACCATAGACAATGTTGTACCTCCCCTCACAGGAAATGTATTTAATTATTTGATAACTAACTTCATCCCAAGGATATAGTATGTTACCCCTTCTAATGCCATTTTTATCCTTGACAGGGATTTCATTGTTTTGGAAAAAGTTTTTCTCGGCAGCCTGCCCAATTGGTTTCTCATCCTTACTCCAAAGTAGCCCAAGAGGAAGGGTAGTGACTACTGATAAATTTAGGGGTTATCTCCATGAAAATACCTCTAATGGTGACAGTGGCATGTGTTCTTGAGTGAGGAACCAAAGAGTGGGAAAATTCTTAGGCAATCTCCTCATCAAACCCTCAGAATTTCTCAAAAAAGTTCATCCAACTTGCCCTTGTGAAGATGTCCACTACTTGGGGATGTGCATGGAGCCTCGAGGAGTTGGTGGGCTCCTTCCTCATAAATCCTCCTATCATTTTGTTTATATTCTTTTGGGAAACCAAATGTGGAAATGGAGACAACAATTTTTGAGAAAAACAGAGAAACAGAGGAGATTGTGTTTTTTTTTCTAAAAAACTAAGCAGAGATTCCTTTATGTATTTTCTCCTCCTAAATGGTTTATCTTCTCCTCAAATTCAAACCACTGCTTGCATATATTGGTATTCAATGGGGGCATGCATGGAACCTACCTCCTTAGATCGAAAATTGTGCTAAACCCAATGTTTTCTCCCTTTAAACAACTCACTGCCCCTCCTGTAGAAGCCTGCTATCCCTCCTGTAGAATTCCTATAGGTGCTCCAGTAAAACCTGTAAGTGCTCTTGTAGAAAATGCCGAGAGCAAGAATATGGGAGAGATAAATTGAGAATAATGGTTATGAGGTTTTGGGGGCACAAAGAAAATGTTGTCGCTGAGTTTCGAGGAGAGAATGAAGGAAACGGTGCTGAGAGTGCTTGGAGAGGAGTATTTATTGCCCTTTATGGATATTTCCGATGATGGAGGGTGAGATGGCAAAGTATACATTGGCTATATTCAGATTGTTGGTCCCCACTTTCCTTGTCATCATGGCCCCTCCTCGTAATCATCCCTCATGATTGCATCGGAGTTCACGCTTCCTCCATTACATGTCCTTGACATCTTTCTTGATTTAACTATGTGCACATGTGGTTGACATCTTTAGATGAGTGGAGTCAACTAGATGAAGGTGGCCAAGTTAATTGGCCACCTTTCCCTCATTCAACCTCAGCCATCTCATTACTTTTGCATGCCTTCTAATTACACAAATGCAAACAGACGAGCGGGTTAGTTACTTACCTGAGATTCGAATGTATTCATTGTGAGGTGTCGTGGCTCTCTCTCTCTGCTGCATGCCTTTGGTTTTTTTGATGCATGTTGTCTGCTTGTTGATGTGTGGCTATGTCTTGTGTAGGTTCTTCTCTGGCTGGATCTGAGCTTTAGGTGTCTTCTTCAACCTTCATGTTTGCACTCTCTTGCTGTTGATGCTGGATTTTAATGGGATCAGCTACTACAGGAATTCCTACAGGAGCTCCTGTAGCTGCTTCTCCCCTTGAAACTTCAGCTTCTTTCTGTGCTTGGAGCTGTGAGGATGATGTCAGAGATGCAAATAGAGATGGAGAGGTAATAGGTAGGCTTTAGGTGAGGTGGATGGTGTTGTTCCCTTTCTTATTTTTTGTTTTTTTTCTTTTCCTGAAAATTTGTTTTTCTATGTTTTTCTTGGACAGGAAGAAGAATGATGCTTGGGGCATGATGCAGGCTCAGAAATGATGGCAAGGAGGTTTGAAGACTATAGGAAGGTTTAGAAGTTCTTTATGAAGCTTCCTTGTTCCTCAAACTGCCTTTTATACCCATTTCTGGCTCTCTGTAATTCCTACAGGAGCCTCCTGTAGAAAACATAGAGCCTCCTATAGAAAACACAGTTCTTGAAAAAGAAGCACAGCGAGGTGAAAGAAATGTCGAGAATGATGGAGAAAGGTATGGGAAGGTAGGATAGGTGCTGGTGTTGGTTTCAAGGCTCCCTTAGCACCTTCTGCTGCTTCCTGTATTCCTCCTGCAACTTGCAATGCCAATGAAAAATCACTTTCTTTTACTTTTTTCTCTTCTTTTTTTTTTTGAAAACAACTAGGGTGCCTCAGGGAGGTTTTCACCCTAATTGCCTACCTTGGGCGCCTCCAAGGGAGGTTTTCACCTAGGGATCTTATTTTTCTCTCTCTTTTTTTTTTTTGACATCACTGGGCCGCCTCAGAAGAGGTTTTCAACCCAATGGTGGGACTCAAGCGCCTCATGGAGGTTTTCACTTGAGTCCTTATTTTTTATTTCTCTTTTCCTTTTTCTTCAGTGAGTGGGTGAAGTGTAGGCTAAGACATGCTCCACTACCATCATTGTCTTATTCAAATCTTCAATGAATTCTCGCTTGGAGAGGGGTTTCTTGTAGACTTTCAACCGATGTCCGTTGACGACCATGGGGATGGCTTCATCATCAATGGTTCTAATCAAAACTAAATCATTGTCATTACATTTCTCCAGAGTTTAGGGTCCCAACCATCTTTTCCTCAACTTGCCTTTGAAATATTTGTATCTTGAATCATAAAGTAGTGCCCAATCTCTCTCTTTGAATTGCTTCTCCTTGATATTTTTTTCATGCCATATCTTTCTCTGAAGCTGAACTACCTTTGTATAGAGAAGGGCATGCATTCTGTGTTCATCCAATCCAATGAGCTGAAGTAATATTTATTTCTGTACATGGCTGAGGTCTAGGTCCAGCTGAGCTGCCATCCTTAAGGTATTGAATTCAAATTCTATTGATAGCAAAGCCTTCTTCCCATTGACTAGCTCATAGGGTGTGAACCTTGTGGTGGTCTTCCATGTTGTGTTGTAGGCCCAAGTGGCCTCAACTAATCTATCCGCCCAGTCTTTTCTTTTGTTGCTCACTACCTTTGTCAGGATCCCTTCCAATGCTCAGTTACTGACCTCCACCTGCCCATTGGCTTGTGGATGGTAAGGGGTCAAAGTCCTATGCTTGATTCTATGATGTGTGAGCATCAATCGAATTGGAAGTAAATTGACTACCTTGATTTGTGACCAACTCTCTTGGATACCTGAACTTGTAGAATATGTACTCTCTCAAAAATTCAGCTACTTTTTCCCCTGTCGCTACTTTGATTTCTTTTGTCTCTACCCACTTTGTTAGGTAATCGATGCACATAATGATGTATTGTTTCTACTTTGAAGGATGGCTGATATGCCCCACAAAGTCCATGCCTCACTTCTCAAATGGCTCAAAGGTCACTTGAGGTTGCATGGGCATCTCATCCTTTGGAGTAGGTTTCCCCATCCTCTGACACCAATCACACTGGCTGGTATATCTCCTCACATCCTAATGAAGAGTGGGCCAGTAGTAGCCTACTTGTAGTATCTTGAAGGAAGTTCATATTGCTGCAAAATGACCTCCACAAGGCTCGTCATGACAGGTCAGGAGGATGTCAAAGACTTCCTCCTCCCTGAAACATCTTCTCAAGATCTGATTTGGGCCATGTTTGAAGAGATTGCCCCTAATACAGGTGAAAGGGGTGCTTTTCCTTAATATCTTGCTCTTCACTTTTGAGGACAAGTGTGGTGGGAACTGTACTGAAACCAAGTAGTTTTCTATATCAACAAACCATGGAGAGAGTACTGAGATAGAAAATAGATGTTCATTTGGCATCTGATCATCCACCATTCCTTCTTCACCTGCAGGCAAACTTACTCTAGACAAAAAGTCAACAACAACATTTTCTTTACCAGGCTTATCAATAATGGTTAAATCAAACTGTTGCAGTGAAAGCAACCATCTAATAATGCGAGCATTTACATCCGGTTTATTCATTAAATATCTCATTACAACGTGATCAGTGTGCACAAAAGTTTGATAGCATGTGATATAATGTCTAAATTTGTTTAAGGAATGTATGACATCTAGGAGTTCCTTCTCAATCACTATATAGTTTAACTCTGCCTTTGACAAGTTTTTGCTTATAAAGCATATGGCATAAGGCAACTTTTCATTAATTTGTCCCAAGGTTGCTCCTATTGCTTTGTTCGAGGCATCTGTGTGAATGTGGAAAGGTAGGGCCCAGTTTGGGCCTCTCAAAATTGGGGCAGTCACGAGCTTGCTCTTCAAGGTATCTAGGGCTTCTTGACAATTTTCTAACCATATGAACTCGACATCTTTACCTAAGAGGCTAAACAAAGGAGAGTCTAGCTTGCTGAAATCTTTAATGAATCTCCGATAATACCCAGCTAAGCCTAGGAAACTTTTGACATCTCTCACTTTTTGAGGAGGTGGGACCCTTTGATGATGGAAATTTTGTTGGGGTCCACCTGCAGTCCTTGTTGAGATATTGCATGACCTAGCACAATCCCTTCAGTCATAAAAAATTCACATTTTTCTGGACTGAGGGACATGTTCATCTCAATACACTTGTTTAGAACTTTTCCTAGATTAGATAAAGCTTCCTGAAAGTCAGAAATATAAGGAGTAAAATCATCCATGTATATTTCTATTGCATCATGAACCAATTCAGAAAATATACTCAATATCGCTCTTTGGAAAGTGGCTGGAGCATTGCACAAGCCAAAAGGAAGGACCTAGTATGCAAAGGTACCCCAAGGACAAGTGAAAGTGGTCTTATCTTGGTCTTCTGGGCTGATTTGAATCTGATTGTACCCACTAAACCCATCTAGGAAAGAGAAAAACTTTTTCCCTTCCAAACTGTCTAACACTTGATCTACGAAAGGTAAAGGAAAATGGTCCTTTTTAGTGGATTTGTTCAATTCCCAATAGTCGACACAGATTCTCCACTTACCATTTTTATTTGGCACTAGCACCAAAGGATAGACCCATTCACTATCAGAGATGGGATAGATGAATCCTGCATCAAGCAATTTCTGTAGTTCTTCCTTGATAATATCTTTAAGTGTTGGATACATCCTCCTTTGAGGCTGACTGACTGGCTTGCAATCATCCTTGGTGTATATATGATGAGTGCATATTGAAAGGTGCACCCCTTCATCTCCTTATAACTCCAAGCAAAGGCATCTATGTGTTTTCTTAGTAGGTTAATAGTTCCTTCTCCTGGAAAGTGGATAGGGATGGATTGATTTTCAAGATTCTTTCTGGGCCGAACTCTATATTCTTAACACGGAGAGAAGTGGAGTCAACCGCATAGAGATTAGTTGAGGGGTTGTTTTGGGTTTCTCTTACTATCTCCTCTAATGGTGATACACTGGGACGTGGATTCTGAATCAGATTTTTAGTCATATGATGCAGGAGCATCAAGACCTTTTTCTCCATCTGTAAATATGGGGTGTGATAATGTTAATTTGTAAATATGGGGTGTGATGATTTTTAATATTTTATTAATTAATTTGAATTAAATAGGAGAAGGTGAGGATTTATGTAAATATCCTTTTATTAATAAGAGGATATGAGGAAATTTAATGAATTGAAGGATTTTAGGGATAAAATCCTATCCTTTAGGGATGTTGAGAGATTTAGGGGTTGTTGAGGATTTTAAGGGATTGAACATTTAATTAAATGATTTTTTTTAAATTATATAAATTATTAAGCCTCAAAAGCATAGAGGGAGGAGAGTGTGAGTGAGGTGAGAAATTCTCCTTGGGAGCTTCGATAGTTGTAAAAGGGCCATGGATCTGTATATCTGGCCATGAAGAAAACTCTTGTAAATGTTTGTTTTATGTGAATATAAGTATGTTGAATTTGCACCTATATGCAGTGGCGCATATGTATGAATGTTATTTAATGTTGGAACTGTGTGAATGCTGATGATTCTAGTTTTCATCATACAGCGCTATACTTTAATCCGTTATTGGTGGTTCCGGTGCGCAATTGATATACATATTTACTGTTGATGCATAGCTTCCGGTGATAAATATTAACTCCTTTGCAGATATAGTCCAGTGCTTGCCATAATGATACATGTAAGGTGAAATTCATTAAGCTCGATTGGTTAATGTGCGTGAGTGAGAACATTCATGCCTATATTTGATGAATCTTGGATTGTGGAGTTTATGGTGTTGTTCCAAAGATGACTTAAGAATATACAAAGCAATGGCTTACGTTTATATATCGAACTTTAGCTTTCCTTTTCATTCCAAGGTTTCGAAGAGTATATGACCTAAGGTTTAAAGCGTTGCAAAGATATTGCGGAGGAGCGTAAAGGGAAAGCACATGTCCACGTTGTGTGTGTTGATAATTCGCCGGTGAGAGGGTGAAGATCTGCGCGTTAATGCAATCTTTGAATGATTGAAGATCTGCGTGGTTGAGGGATTTTTTGTAAGAACCAATGGATCGCTGTCTGTTGGGCTGAATATATGCCTCAATTATGAGATTGCTGGATATGTATTAATTATGAGATCACTGCGTTAGCTTACTGCTGGACTGAATCCACAGTTATAACGGAGAATTCTGTATGTTACTTACAGACATAAGCCTTATTGGCGTGTGTGTGGGTTTTTAAAGCCTGTGGAAGGGCATAAGTGCTACAGCGGAGGCGGAATTGCGTCTATACATGAGCATCGGCTTTAAAATTACAGTCAACGGAGTATATATATACATAGAGTGTTGTCGGTCCATGGTTTTACAGCCTGCAACCCAACGCATACAAATGGTGCGATATCTTTATAAACGAGTCAGCGTATGGTAATACCGCTGTCCTTGGTAAGAGCTCTGTAGATAATAAATTGTGTGGATGTCTATGGATACATATCAGCTGTGTGCGTAATTCCAATAATTATATGTTTCAGTAAAGGATTTCATTTGTGATAAGAGAGCTGTAGGAAATGAATGAAGGCGCATCGTCGGGGTTTCTTTTAATAGATTTATGGAGAGTACAGTGAGTTAAGATTATGGGTTATAGCATTGTATGATAACAAGTTGGGGTTTTGTTTACTCATGAGATTAGAACTCGTGAATCAAGCTTTTATGTGCATAGTTATGGGAAGATCCTGGTAGTTGTGGCCTAGGAGTGGCCTGGGCTGCATCATCATATCATCCTCATCTTGCAGTTTTCCCCCCATGGTGATTTCTAATGCATAAAGCAATGCAGAATAGACTTCATCCTCATCTTCCTCCTCCAACCAGAGGGGTAGATCATTTTCTAGCAAGGGTTGAGCAGGAGGATATAGGATTAACTAGTTGGACATATGCCCATTCTTTATGGTCATGTTCCTAGCTCAACAGCTGATGTAGGCATCGACAGTAGCCAACCAGGGTCTTCCCAGAATGAGAGGATACCCAGTGAGCTTTGCCTTTGGCTAGAGAACTAATAAATCAGCAGGGTACTCCCAAGAATCACTGGAGACCATCACATCTTCCACAATCCCCTTAGGGGTCACGGTGGAGTGGTCTGCTAGCTATAGCACGGTCATGGTCTTCCTCAAGGAGCCTTGGAGGTTGAGTTTAAGCATTGTTTCCTTTGTCATCACATTAATGGCAGCTCCTAGATCAATCAAGGTGTGTGGGATCATGGTGCCATTGATGTGGACATCAACTACTAGGCTTCTAGGGTCCAAATATTTTGGATAGATTACCTACCCCAACATCAGGTCGGACAGTTTCCCTATGACATTGATGGTTGGGGCATCTCTCTTATGCCTTCCTAGATGCCTAAAGCACTTATCTTTGATCAACCTATTGTAGATGGGCACATCTTTTATGGCTTGGAGAAGTGGTATCTTCACACATATATGTTTCAATTCTCCCAGGA
This sequence comes from Pinus taeda, assembly GCA_000404065.3. Taxonomy (NCBI): domain Eukaryota; kingdom Viridiplantae; phylum Streptophyta; class Pinopsida; order Pinales; family Pinaceae; genus Pinus; species Pinus taeda. The sequence goes on along the minus strand of APFE031656753.1, from coordinate 42,683 downwards.
GTTTAGTTTCTTCTGGGGTAGGTTGGACTATCGTAGATAGTCTCTCAGGAAAGCGTGGATTTGCTTTAGGTTCACTTTCCTCTTTATCTTCCTCAACCTCCCTAGGTGGAGGTTGGTTATCTGGGAGAACTTTCCCAGATCGCAAGTTAATTTCCTGAATCTCCACAGCATAAGTCGGGCATAATGGTTCCCCACTATACACTTTCTTAGCTTGTCTGTTTTTTGGGTTCGAATTTGGCTGGGCATGCATTTGGGGTTTCTTTGGTGGAGCAAGAGGTAACGGTTGTGGTTGGGTAGGTGGTGGAGGAAAAAGAGCTTGAGGAGAGTTGTATTAGGGCCTCCACCGATGATGAGATGCATTCCACTGAGGCTGTGGCTGAGCATAGGATTGAAATGAATGGATGGCTGGTTGGGCATGATATGGAGATGTGAAGGACCAAGGAGGAGGTGTGGACCAGGAAATTGAGCAGGGGTACCCCAAGAAGGTATGGACGTGATTTGGTTGGGGTCGTAGTATGCCTGAGATGTCCCTTGCATCCCTTGTTGATATGATCTAGGTCCATGCAGCCTCCTTTGGTTTATGTAATAAAGCTATTTAGTGACTCCCTCAACCCCTTGATATACAACTTTAATTCTGGGCAAGGAAGGGCACTTATCTGTAGAATGATTCTCTTCATAAACTGAACAAACCTCTATAGAGTTCAATGGGCATTCATTCCTAGGATGCCTCCTGGTGCATCTAGGGCAAAAAATGGCCAAAGCCCTCTCTGCTTCCTCTTGTTTCCTTTTGATATGTAAGGTATCCATTTGCATGGCAAGAGTCTACAACATCTCACTCTTAAAGTCTTCCAGCATGTTTCCAATTTCTCCTTTAATGGACGAGTTAGAGGAAGAGGTACTGGCTATGGGTTGACTCCCCTAACCTTTCTTTCTGGTTACTCTAGAATGGTTTCTAAAAACAGTCTTTATGTCCTTATAGGATAGTTGGTAGATGTCTCCCCCAGCCAGTAGATGTAGGGTGTCTAAAAGATCTTCTCGAATTCCTCTGAGCAGGACCAACTCAGAGACTCAGGGTCAAGTGCACACCCAACCCTTTTGTAACTGAGCTGGAACCTCTCTTCATTGTCTTCCAGGGACTCATCACTTCTTATAGTCATTCAGAAAATTTCTTCTTTAGTATCTTTTGACCTACAATATTCTTAATACTTGTTGTTAAAGGCTTGCTGCATCTGAGCCCAAATTGTGATATTATTTCCAGGTAATTCCATGAACCAGTGTAGTGCTACATCCTTGAGAGTAGAAGGGAATAGTTTCAACTTTTGCTCATCTTCTGCATAGTCATAGGTTTAACAGATAACAACAAACTCGAACAAAAAAGTTTCAAGATCTTCTGTAGTCAGACCATGGAAATGAGGTAGGGTGAAAGGGCTTATATTCTTCATTTTGGTGTCCCCATTAGTCTCTCGAATGGGAAAGGTGCCCTCTATTCTCTCTCCATTCCCCCTAGCATTTCTGTGTTCAACCATTGGCTCCAAAGGAATGTTTTCTTCTTCTTCTTCCCCTATAGGTTCTTCAAATATGTCTTGCTATTCACCTAAGGGTTCTTCTTGATCGCAGCCACCGAAGAAGAGAGAAGGTTGGCTGTGTGAAGGAGTGGGGGTGTTGGGCAAAAATTTTCCTGAGTTATCTCTATTCCTATGAAGCATGAAAGGAAATATTTTTGGTTGGTTTTTGTTTCTTTTCCCCACACTGATAGTACCTGCAAAACTGAAATTGATTGAACAAAACAAATTACAACTAACTGAAATGAACTTGCTGAAATGAAATTTGCAGAATTTGAAAAGGAAAGCAAGGAAATGTAGAACTTGAAAGGAAAGGAAATGACTAGTTTACTCTTGTTGAAATTAAATTTGCATACTTGGAAAGGAAAGTAAGGAAATGCAAAACTTGAAAGAAAAGGAAATGACTAGTTTACTCTTGCTGAAATAAACTATTAGCAGAATGTTGCAATAGAAAATAGAAGAAAGCAGTAATCACATAATACTCTGACGCTTTCCTGGCAACGGCGCCAAAAAGTGGTGAGTACCAGTATTGCAGAAATAATGCTACAACTCTTGGGCTGCCTACTTTACTCTTATCAACCCAGTAGTTCGTAACAAACTTGGAAGCGATGGTGCTGTATGCACAAGTACTAGTTCTTACTGCAGGTTGTTACTTGGTCAACTGGCGTAAGATCACTAGGAGCTCAAGCCAACTTCTATGGATTCCAGAAGAATCTTTATATGTGATGAAAGGAGAGAAAGACTATGCTATAGATATTATTCTAACTATAGAAAGGAGAAAGTTTGAAATGTAAAGAAAAACTAGTAAAACCTACTTAACCAAATAATCCTACTTTTGCAGAAAGCACTATGAAAACCATGAAAGCAATGCCATTACCTACTCAAGGAAGTAAAAAACATCTAACTAAGCTATTTCTGGAAGTAAATAAGCAAAAAACATCTTTTTGGATTTTTATGTGAATTTGACATGCATATAATTTATTGTGTGCGAATGTGACAATGAATAGGTGGTGTTGGAGGGTGGCTTTGGGACTTGAGAGGATGTAGGATGGTGTGGATGGACCCTAGGAGGTCTCAGGTGGCCTTTTGGAGGCTTTTCCCACAATCGGCCTTCAAAATAAAGCCTACAGGAAAAACTACAGGAGGACACAGGAAATCTACAAGAGGACATAGGAAATCTACAGAAGGAAAACAACGTTCTACAGGAGGCCTACAAAAGGATGCCGAGAGAATTTTTCACTATTTTGAAGGTGTGAGAGTGGGTGAAAGAGATGGATGAAGGTTGGAATGAGGTTTTAGGGCACCTAGGGTCTACCAAGAATCATCAGGAGAGAGAAATATGATTGGATTTGCTTAAGGAGAGAGGAAGAAATTCTATGGAAAATGCAGGAAACTAAGGAAAAATTGAGGGGAGACTTGGGAGACTTGTAGGGCATGGATTAGATGGAGGATGGGATGGCTGATAGGCTAGCCTTATGCTAGAATAGATCTGTTGCATAAATAACTGAAGTCAACCAATAAGATCAAGCAAGCAATGAAATAAGTGCATCTAGGAAAACAGAGTTTTGCATCAAAATAGTATAAACTATGATCTATGGAAGGAAATGCTGAGAAATGCTGCAAGAAAGGAAAGCATGAAAGAATACTATTGTAAATAAAGAAGTGAGAATGATGAAGAAGTTCTAAGGCAAAGCAAAACTAGACTATTATCCACTAAAAAGCTGCAAACACTAGAAGTCCTATGAATGAGGAAAATCTGTGTTTTTGGGGCAGCAAGAGGGTCTTTGCCTCAAATCATGGTCCCAAAGGGAGGAAGAGAGGCCAAGGCAGTGTTGCTAGCCTTTTGAATATTCCTTCTTTCACTGCTTAACCTGCTATAGAAAACACAAATGGAAGCAAACTACCGAATCATCAAAAGCAACCTATTCTTAACCATAAAAGAAATACATCTAACATCAACCTAATCTACAAACTGAAATAAAACATACAAATACAAGTAAAGAGGATCTTGGTTGTTTGGATTGGGCCCTAACCCAAGAGCTTCAGCCCTCTGAGGTAACTTAATGCTAGCTCAAAAAGGATTCCATCTTTATTATCAAAACAATAACAAGATTACATGAAACTGTCTCAAAAATAATAAGCTCGAAGTTGGAGCAGAGTTTACATAAGAAAAAATTCAACAAAAATCCAACCCTAGTGAGGCCCTAGGCCTCTCTACTTATGCAAATGAAGCTATCAATAGCTTCCTTAAAATTAGGGAGGCTTGGCTCCCAAAACTCGAGATAATCATCAGTCATCCTCCATTTGCTCGACTGCCTTCTAGTGCATGATTTGGCTGCTTGTACTCTAAACTGAATGAAGGGGAATTTGAAGTGAGGAGTAATAAATGAGGGGGATTCCCTACTAGAAGTCCTCTCCTTTGTCCACTTCGAGTTATTGCTGCCATTTGTCTACTGGATCCTTGACTTTGACCTCAAAAATCATCAATAATCTGCATTAAACACATGTTAGACCACATGGCATCATAACTAACTCAACTCACTCCATAAGCATAAATATAATCAGAAAATCATACAATAAGCTAAGCGAATGGTTGATTTGACTAGGTTAGGAGGTAAAATGAGCCCATATAATTACCCCTTTATGAGGCTCACCAGCCTCATCGATAATAGCAGGTTCAAATAATAATAATGAATGCCTTATGTAACTATGTAAAGAACTGATATGCTTAGTTACAATCTCTAGTGAATTTAAGGAAATGCTCAAATTCATTGCTTGTCTTCTAAATTCTTTAGTAAAGCTTTTCACATTTTGACTTTTTCTTTGCCTTAGGTGTTTCCATTCCATTAATGCCTTCTGTCTATAGTCGAAGGGGTAAAATTGTTTTTTCAATGTAGACACAAAATTTGACCCTGAGGAGAGAAGGTTACCCAAATTCGTGTTGCCCTGGAATTTGCTCTACCACCAAACGAGGGAGGTACCACTCATTCGAAGGGATGCTAACTGGATCTTTGCCTCGTCCTCTTCGATCCATTGAATAATGCAGTAGACTTCAATTTTCCTAATCCAATTGCTAAGATTTTTGGAATTACTTTCACCATTATACATGGGAAGGTCAAATTTGAAATCTAATTTAAGGAAAGGTTTCTTAGATGCATTTCTTGAATTCCTATGATGATGGTGAGAAGAAGAAGAGCAACTTTCACTCGTGGAAGGAGAAGAAGGGGGTTCTTCTCCACCATTTCCATGCACCAAACATTGTTCTTCTGGCTTTCCCTCTTCTGCTTTCTCTAGCCTTGAAAAAAAACTAATCGACCTTTTCTACCATTGTATAGAAGGTTTTGCGATAATTTTGCTCCTCTTCATAATGAGCCTCATCATCTTCCATGTTTCCCCTTTGATGTGCACTCCCTGCTTCGGGATCGAAAGACTTTAGCTTCCCTTCACCTCTTCAGAGCTTGTTTCTTGTTAGCATACAAACATGTAATTCACATCTACAAAGAACTGCTCTGATACCACTTGATCCAAGATCTTTTTCTTATAAATGTATTAAAGAATTACATGGATAAATTGCAGCTTAACCATAGAAATTTAATGTGCACATGAAAGAAGAGGAGAAACACATAAAAGCATGAAAACACGACAAGAGACTTAATAACAGAGTTCATCAAATTTGGACTACGTCTTCGGGCCCTGCTTGATCAATGGGGAGGGCTTCGTTCATTCAATGGCATGAGAAAGAAGTACAATCAACATTTACAAAAGGAGTCTTATACCTCCAATCTAAAAAATGGCCGAAAAATAGAGAGCTTTGTTACAGAAATTGACATCACCATTGAGTTCCTGTCGCTGAGAGATGAAAAATTGATATAAAACTTGCCCAATTTTGACACTGGACCAAAACTAACCCTTTGAAAAATTGTGCTCAAGAAAGGTTCCACCCCATGCCACATGCCTACTCAAGGTTCCACCTCCTCTGTCTCGAAATCTGTGTCACGCTCTGCCTACCCAGATGCACTGCACAGAGTAAATTTGGGCCAACAAATCTCCCAATGAAGTCTCTTTGGCGCGTTGGCAAATGAGGAAAATGGTTGAGGAGGGGCCGTGGGATCAAATCCTGCCCCTCCCATTTTAATACATAATGCATTGAATATTTTTTATGGGTGGCAACTCCGCCAGTCCGATGGCCCGCTCCCCCTGGCAATTTCCGCCGATTATATTGTAACAAATGAGTGGAGGGGTGGCAAGGTTAACAGCCCACCTCCCACACAATATATATGAGCGGTGGTGGTTTCGGAGGCAGTAAGGTCATGGCCGCCTACCCCATTAATATATTAGTTTTGGTTGTAACGGTTCTAGGGGGGCAGGGTCATGGTTGCTCACCCTTTTTTTAAATGTTAATTTGTTGTGGTTCCACTGGGGTGACAGGGGTCATGGCCTACTGCCCTTTTTTTAAACATTAATAACCTATTTTAGAAATTTTCTAGAACCTTAGAGGATATTAAGCAAATTAATAGACCCACAATTTTGCTCGGAAAACTGGTTGGATTTTGATGCAGAATTCTTGTCAAATTGCGCCTTCCTTAAGCTTGCCACATGGGTAAGTCAACCCCAAACTTTGGCTGCTTCTATCTTCTTCTTATGGACACGGATTAGAGTGTCGTTCACACCGTTGGAATCAGGGCGATGAACACTTCGATCTATTGTCAAGTTAATCGACTTTTTGCCACTTTGAATGTTTGAGCTTTTTACCATGCCACTAGGGTCTGGAGATCCTCCTCAATCAAGAGTGGTGTGGCAACTAGTGGCTTTGGCATTGGGGTATTATCTGTTGTTTTTTTCATGTCAGGGGGAGTGGGGAGATAGAGTGGGTCTTTGTGGTAAGTACCAACTTTTTGTTGAAACATCTTGTATGGTGTGGAGTCACTATGCTATGGTCCAGAAGGTGGTGACTCTCACTCAATTATGTCAGAAAGGCACCTTGCCTGTATAAGGTAGTTTTGCTAGGATTTAGTCTGTGTCACGGTGGTTTGAATTAGAGTAAAATATTATTTTCCAAAGGGGTCATGTCAAGCATAGTAGGGCTTCCCATGGAGATGCACTAGTGCGGGCAGGTCAGGCGAGTGCTGAGTTAGGTGAGGGGGGGAAACGGTGCGTTGGATGGTGAAGTGGCCCAAGAATATGGGCCAGTGCCCAGACCATTAGTGGCTCTACCCTCTCTGGAGTCTATTTTTGGTCAGCTTCATCATATCATGATGATTCTGGCATAATTAAGGCAGCAGCGACACAATGACAAAAATGAATTGATCGATTTCTTGAATGACATCTAACATAATCAGTGAGTGATGATGGATAAGATGGATTCAATCCAATGACGCACAATGGAAAAGCTGGATCGAATTGAAGGAAGAATTGACCACCTAGAACACCATGCACATGAGGGAATGAGACCCTCGTACCCCTTAAATGTTGGGCAAGGCCCACCTTCTCCACATAATTTTTTATGTTGGTTGGTTTTTTGAATATATACTTGCTATTTTTTTGGAGACTATGCGTTGGGTTATGTATTTATTTTGTTTATCTCTCCTCTCTAAAAAATCTGGTTGGAGTGAAGCTCAGAGAGCAATATTGAATCTGCAAATCCTATGTATCATATGTGCTCTTTTGACTAGATAATAGAATCTTTTTTTATGAAAAAAACAAATATTTTAAAATATATTTAATCAATAACAATTAATAAAATTAATTAATAAACAATACACATTAGAATTAAAGATATTTCAATATATACAATAAAATATATATAATATAAATAACACTTATAATTAGATGAGATGTTTTACTATAATAAACCTATAATTATAATAAAAATATTTTAATATATATAAATGTGAAATGCATATAAACAAAATAACAAGAATAAATTAAATTTATTTTGCATATTTATATTGATAACAATTTTATTTTCGTAATTTAATTTTCATATTTAAAATTTAATTAATCACAAATATATAAAAACTAAAACCTTTATATAAATATATAGTTGTTAAACTTTATATAAATATATATCTTTGTGTAACACACTTTACCATTAGAGTATTGTAGAATTGGCCCATCATACTCTTTTCCGAATAGAATTTGAGTACTAACTTATTATATCTATTGTGAAGGTGCATGATATAGGAAGGACTATGATGGTTTCGGTTTTCTCCTTCGATCTTCGTCAATTCGTTGTCATCGATCTGCAACTCGATCTTGCTGCACATGGAGCCTGCAACCCTAGAGATTGGCGGCTCCAATGTGTCTAAGGAGGTGTTCGAAGTCTCTAAAGGTTTACTACTCGATATTTGGTTGTCGTTGCTTCGTCCGGGAGTAAGATGTGTTGACATGATTACATAATGTGGGAAGGGACTTGGTCTCCTTGTCTGTGAAGAGTTCTAGATCACCATTGTCGATCACCCGTTGGTTTTTACAGAAAATGACGACCTATATGACTTCGATCTGCGCCCATGCAAAGTGGATCTAGTTGGTGGGAAGTTCAGTTTGTTGACAGATGTAGATTTTCCTCAAAATGCCCAGGGTTTGGACTTTTCAATCGTCTTTTGAACCTTTTGGTATCGTTTGGATTTTCTCTATGTATATCTTTGTTGTTGGGTTTTTTATTTGTACATCATTGCCTCCTTGATCTATGCTAGTAGATCGGAAAGGGGGTTAGTTTTCTTTTGCATGCGTAACGATGGAAGGGGTTGGTATAACTGGTAATCTGAACTTCATTATCTGGCCCAATCTTCCTAAGATCTGGACCGATCTATACCAGATCTAGATGGATCCATACCAGATCGCGCAAGATCACATGAAAAAATAATAATTTCCAGATTTTTATTAAAAGCCTTAATGGTGAGACAATTGGTCTTTGGATCTGGGGTTTGGATCTAGCTAGAAATTTGACGCAGATGATCCAAAAAAGACGGGGTTTCATGCCAGGTCTTTGAATATGCAAGAAAAGTACTCCATTTTACACTGTTATTAAATATTCAACAATCTATGGTTGTGGAAAGGGACCAAATCCCAGATCAAAATGAAGCCATATTCTTCAAATATGTGCTCAAAAGAAAAATGGCCATACAAATAGAACAAACTCACACATAGAACAAAGTCAAAATATCCCATGAACTTATTAAATATTCAACAATAATTTTAAATCTATAGTTGTGGGGAAAGACCAAAATCCCAAATCAAAATGAAGCCACATCCTTCAAATATGTGCTCAAAATCAACGTGGCCACAAAAAGAGAACAATCTCAAAATATGCTAGATGGACAAGTTTCCATAAACAATATCAAAACTCTAGACGTAAAAGCTTATCATGATAATCTTCAATCCTTAGCAGTGATATGAGGTTTTAACGGTTTTTGCTAAAAAAATAGAAGATCTGTACTAGTGAATAAACTTTTCATGGATTACAAAATTTGTTAATTTTTTATTTTTTTTTTGTGTTCCAACGGCTTTATAAATGCATACACAAATACATGATTCAGAAATTAGCAAGCATATGGAGGAAAACTCAAATAACTTTATTGATAGAAGTAGAAGAGAGGATTACAACTCAGCTTTCTGATCCAGCGCCATCCTCCCAGCATGAAAGCCCTCTTCACCTCATGAAAAGCAAGATCACCCAACAATACAATGTCTCAAAGAAAAACCAACAGCACTTCGTTACAAATTACAAAAATTCCAGCCTCTGGATCTCTGGGATGAGGGATCCATTTTTAGATATTTGCGAGGTGTGAGTCAACTTCTGGGTTTTTGATTAGTGTCATTTCACTCATAGTTCTTGGTTCCACTTGGAGATTTCATGATCTCTTACTCATCCTTGGGCGAATTTAGAGAGGCAAGTGTCATATGAGCAGTTTGTATAAGATTCTCTGAGTTTCCACCTAGCCAACTGTCTCTGCCATTTGTCTGTTCTCGCTCATCACATCCTATAGAAGGGCTTCTCAGTATGCATCACACCCCTTGTGTGTAATAGGTGAGATGCATCGCACCCTTAGCACTGAGCAGTCTGTATGGTCCAGTTTTGATCAGTTCTGAGTAGTTTTTTAAGTAGAACTTCTGGGAAATGATGTAATCAGTTGACCTTGATCCTTTAGGGTTTGAAACAACACTTTTAGGGGTTTGAGAGCCCTTGGTTTATCGACATATGTGATTAGGGTTAGAGTGCCCAAATATGTCTATAAAAGTAGCCCCTAAAAGCATGAGGTCGTAAATTTTATGATGTCGGGTGAAATGTTTTATCACGAGGATCCAAAGTTTTTCGAAAGATGACCTATATAAAATACAATATAATACATTATCTTCATATTATTTTCATGATCTAGCTGAGGCGGCATTCCCATGCTCAGCTTTATAAATTCATTTTCATGTACATAGGACAGATGATCATCTGTGTGTCAAATTGATGATTCTAGTAGAGCCATCATCCCTTATTTCTTTTTTTTTAATTTTGTGGAAAAAACTGTGAACAGTTTTGAAACCAACGTTTTGGACTAGCTTAGTGAGTCCATCATCATTGCCCTGATGATGGATGCACTAAGCTAGTCCGAAACGTTGGTTTCAAAACTGTTCACAGGTTTTTCCACAAAATTAAAAAAAATTCGAGTAACCTGTATGGACTCGCTCTTTAATACCATCATCCCTTAGCTTGGATGATCATCTGTGTAGCTATGAAGTACATTTGATGTCTTTATTTTCCTGAATATACTCGCAGCACGAATAGATGAAACTAGATCTGGGGTTTTCAAACTCGTTCAATCTTCACCTAATGTATAAGTCGATCCATGTGAAGAGATGTCTTGAAGTCGAACATGAAAAGACACCGCCTAATTACCAGCCAATGGTGTAAGTTGTTAACAAGCACGAGAGGAACCACCGATAATGATAATAACCCTCAAGGTACTACAGTACAATTCACATGGTGTGAATATAGGACTTGACGTTGAACACCACGCAAAATTTTTCGGTCAAAGGCCATTGATGTAAACCTATCGTCGGAAGTGAGAAACTTGCCTTTGAGGCATGCAAGCTTCAAAGCACTGAAAGGGTTGTTCCTAAGTCAACTTCTTGGATAATGAGTTGATGTCAACAAGAAGTGACCCGTCATAGGAGGGCCTTAATGAATCCCACAACTATGACATGAAACAAAGCAAATGATTTCCTGGAGATGAAAACAATCTGATGATACAAGGTTCACGGTGGCGGTCATGAAAAATGGAGCGTGAAGGTATTGCAGTGGATGAGGCGTTAGCTAGGTTGGCGAATTCTCTAAGCAACTTCTCTTGGACATATCGGTGACACTGTGATGGATTGGTAGCGTTAACCCTATGGATGGAATGGAGGACCAATGGTGATGGTGAACGAAAAAACCCAACCCAACTCAATCATGGAGATGGAGTGAAAGTGTCATGTTCAAGAACAACCTGCTACCAATGAAGTTCTTCAAGTTTTCTTCCATTTTTCCCCAGTCATTGCTAACCAATACCTCTCTATTTTTGTCAAGTTTGAGGAGGATAACATATGCTTGTTCTATAATTTTCCCTTCGGGCAAACCTGTCGCTCTATTTTAGTGAGTCTAGCGACAGTGAAACTCACTCTTGTTTGGGTAGACAAGTTTGTCGCTATTGTTTTAACAAGTTTAACGACAAAGACAACTCAATCATTTTCATATTTAAAGAGTTTGAAAAGAGACGGAAAGGAAACTCCAGTAGTCATTTTTTGTGGTATAATCCCTTAAGTCCGAAAAAGTATAAAATAATACAAAAGGGATGACTCTTCGATAGTTTTAGCGAGCCGAACGAGACAACTGCTCGATCTTTTTGTGTAATGATCCCTCAGGTCCAAAAATATTAAAATATAGAGGAGAGATGGCGCTTCCCTTTACTCTAACGAGCTGGAAAGGCTAGTGGTTCAGCAATCTTTTCATATTTTACGAGTCTAAAAAGAGCTTAAAAGAGACTCGTTTTTTAGGAAAGAGTGATGTATCTGTGTACCAATTGGTTCTAGGTAAGTTTGGAACTTTTCAAACACGGTTGTGTAACAAGGATGGCTAATAGAATCGCTCGTTGCAGCTGTTCCTCAAAAGGGTAAACAATCAAGTGGAGGCGTATGATCGGCTAAAAGAGGGGAGGTGATGGTAAGAACGCGACCAAGGCTCAAAAGGCTGATAGCAATGCGATCACAAAGGTTATTTACCGAGGGTGGATTCATTTTTTAATGAGCTTGAATCTTTGGAAACTACACTCAGTGGCGAGTTTATTTTTTAATGAGCATGAACTTTTTGGAAACATTGCTCGTTATAATAATTAGAGATGTTCAATTCACCATTAACACTTTGTTCTTTCAAAGATCGTACTACCTGTTCAATTGCTCCATCAAATTGATTAGAAACGTAAATACATGCTTGAAAAATGAGTTAAAAACCAACATCTTACTTGAATTACGTGAACAGTAACATAAAAGTAGTTTTACCTCTCATTTTTACTATTTCATTCAAATTTGGGATTGTTGGAGCTTTGGAGGTGTTTTCCCCCTCGATTTTCATCAGCTGATTCCGGGAGATTCTGTAGACTATTTTTGGCGCCGTCTAGACCAGGTAGGAGCCAACCCTAAGCTCTTCAATTGCATTCTTTCCTTTTTTGATTCTGAGTAGCTTTCCCTGTTTTTTTGAGCCTCAGGGGTTTGAACAATTCGTTCTCTCCCCATCACACCTAGTATGCATCGAAAGCTACGATGCATACTGAGCTGGCCATTGGCCAATCAGTATGCATCCCACCTTGTACACAACCAGGCTACAATGGGCGCAAATGAAGAAGTTTATGCACTGTTTTTCATGGAAATTTTGCCTGTTTTTTCCCAAATCAGGATCCTAATTCCTCTCTTTTTTGTTTTTCAGAGATTCATCAGATCAAGATGGTCGTTACATGGCGTGAAAATGAGCATGAAGAAGAGGATATGGTTGCTTTACATGATCTAGGTACGGTTACTACATTGCGAAAATGTGGCTTGCTCAAATTCTTCCGCATATCCAGCATGAGGCAAAAAATCAATTTGTTGCAATATCTTCTCGATGCATGGGATCCTACCAACCAAGCGTTCCATATAAGAGGTAAATCCATCCCTTTGACAGTTGAGGATGTCTACTTTTTGACTAGGTTATTGTGGCGTGGCGCCCCTCTTTTACTATCAAGATCTGCCCGTGGGGGTGAATCCGTGAGGGATTATATTCGTCAGTTTTGTAGAGATGGATCTCGGCCGAGTAGGGATGGTGAGATTAGTATCCGAGATGTCACTGATCGGTCCTTGAGGACTATTTTATTCACCTTTTCTATATTGGTTGGTAGTGTGGCTCTTCATTTGGCCAATGGGTCCTATATGCAGTATGCTCTGAAATGCCTTGAACCAAAGGTATTCAACTGGTATGATGCAGTACTTCTAGTTATAAAAGAGCCTTCCAAGGTGAAGAATGGAAGATCCAAGAACTTTGGTTATGGTTCCATTCTGACTGCTTTTGCCTTGGAGAGAATACCACTGATGCAGCCACAGTACATTTCGCTCAGACTGCCAGCGCTGAGGGAACCACAGATGTAGAGATGGGTCGATCTCATGGCTAGACATGTTGGTCAGTCGCAGATTTCATTTTCTGATGCCTTCTTGAGTGGTTCAACCGTCAGGAGATGGTTTTTGCCGAGTATCCATATGTTGGGATGGACTTCCGAGGTGACCTGGATTTGGTGTTACCGGCTGGCGAGCAGTGGGGTATTATAGGTAAAAAGATCTGACTATATCTCTGTTTATTTCTTTTATAATGTTCCCATGTTTTTAAAGGTTATCAAGACTAATTAAACTCATATACGTGTGCAGATATTGGACCAGTGTGACCAGCAGTGCGCCCTAGGGTGGCAGCTAACATTACAGCAGGAGAGGCTATAGGGAGGGTTGTCCTTCACGATCTGGACATAGCAAAGACCCTTGCAGTATTGCAGGATCAGATCGAGGGTCACATCCTTGGTATTCAGGATGTGAGGACCAAGGAGTTACTTCTGAGATTACAGCACCATACCACTGGCGTGCCGAGTCGATGGACTAGGGTTTTATGCACGGTTGCATAGGCGGTGACTTGCTATCACCAACACCATTAGTCTACGGTGCTTTTTTGCATTTTTGAGTTTTTGGGTCATATGACCGATTTTTTACTGGACACAAAACATTTTATAAAAAACTATAAACAGTTATATATATATTTTTTATTTTCGGAGTTTTATTTTGGTTAAGTTATATGATCCTGATGCAAATGTTGATTGAAATGCTTTTTCTTTTACAAATGCTACAAATGTCTATCTAACACATAATTTTCTAATGAATTAGTTCATGTGTTTAAGTTTCTGAAAATGTGTTGATATTGAATAGAAGCAAACTACCTTTCCCAAATCCTGACCCTTAGGAACATACGATAAATAGCTGGATTCCGAACAGAATAAATGCCAGTAAGTTGTAGTATGATGAGTTGTGAATCTAGCCTAACAACAAGTCAATGTATGCCATGTGCGATGGCATCAGAGAGAAGCTCCATCAATGTGTTGTACTCAGCGATGTTCGTTGATCGACCAACGCATATCCCTCTGAAACTCACTAACTTGCCGCTTGGATAAAAAATGGCCCAGGCTGCAGAAGATAGATTCTGCATACTATGACTAGCTCTGTCGGCATATCCAATGAATGATTCCAACAGGTCTAACATCTGCAACAAATGCAAAGTGGATTACCTAACCAAAATAATCACTCTTGACGAAAACAAAAAGTAACAAAAGCATGTAAAGATATTACTACACTTAATCAAGCATAGTAACGCTTAAGATACACCCTATTTCGGGGTTGCGATAGTGGAATCACATCGTAATTTACTAGCTCATGGGCTCCTTTTGCTAATACTCATTTAACAATGTAGGGACCCATCCACAGTGGTTGGAACTTACTTGCCCCCAATTTATTGGGTTCCTGATTGTAAAGTAAGACCAGGTCACCTTCTGAGAAGACACGGGGTTTGACATTTTTGTCAAATTGCACCTTGACTCATTTCTTATGAGCTTCGTTACCCAAAGTAGCATCATGACAGGTTTCATCCAATTGGATTAATTCCAAGAAACAGGCCTCTTGCTCTGAAGTTCTGGGGAGTAGGTCGACTGCAAGCTTGAGAGATGAAATTTCACACTGAATCGGTAAGACTGCTTCCAGACCATACACCAGCTGAAAGGGTGTGAACCTGGTCGCATTTCTCATCGATGTCCTATATGCCCACAAGGCCAAGTACAAGATTAAGTGCCAACTCCATTTGTGGACTCCAATCATCCTTTGCAGCATGCGCTTCAAGACTTTGTTGATGGCCTCAACCTATCCGTTAGCTTGCGGATAATACAGAGTAGAACTATCGTGGGACAATCCTATTTGGCAGCCAATTCAACCATCATGTGATTGCGAAAATGTGATCCATGATCTATGACTATATCTTGTGGAACACCAAATCTAGAGACTACATGATTGAAAAAGAAAAGAGCAGTCGTTTTGCTACTATTGTTTAATGTAGGGATCGCCTCGGCCCATTTTGTAAAATAGTCGACTGCGACTATTATATACCCATGCCCCCCGACCAAGGTGGGGTTACATGTCATGAAATCTATGCCCCATTTAGCGAATGGCCCAACAGTAACTAGTAGATGCAGCGGTGCGGGTGGTAGTCTAGTTTTGCAGTCGAAGATCTGACAAGAGTGGAAACTTCTGACTGAGATTATGCAATCTTTGAATATCATAGGCCAGAAGTAACCTACTCGTAAGATCTTTTGTGTCGTAGCGTAACCAGATTGATGCCCCACACACGCACTTGAATGACAATCATTCAGGACTTTTTCGGCCTCCTCATGGGTGAGGCACCTTCGCAAAACTGTATCGACACCACGATAGTAAAGGGTACCACTAACGATCATGTAATCTTTTGCTTGGTATCTAGTATGTCATTGTCCAGAGCGAGAGGTATTAGGCCTAAAGGTTTGGGTTTGGAGATAGATTAATATATCTCCATACCATGGATCGCTTGAAGATATCATAAACAAAGATTCGTCCATGATTGATGCTTTGGATGTTGAATCGTTGGACGATGATGGGAGGTCACGTAGTAACTCCATGAAAACTAGAGATTTCTTTGATTTGGATTTTGTGAATTCCAGATCAAACTCTTGCAAAATTGCTATCCATTTTGAATATTTTCCCCCTAGTAATTGACGAGACAAGATGTAGGTCATAGGGTTGCAATCTGATAGAATGGTCGTTTTGCGAAAGAGGATATAGTGTCGAAATCTCTGTACTACTTGAACAGCTGCTAGAGCCAGCTTTTCAACATAGGAGTACTTGCTTTATGTATCATTTAAGTTGTGATTTAAATAATAGACTGGATGTTCAATTCCGATGTCTTCTTGTACTAAAATATTTGCGATGGTCGTATCTGCAGCCGCAAGATACAGGTTAAAGTATTTTGATAATCAGGAGCATACATTAATGATGCATTTATTAGGGAATCCTTTAAAGCGTCAAAGGAAGCTTCTGCAACCTGATCCCATTTGAAGGGAACTTCTTTTTTCAAAAGACGTGTATAACCTTTAGCAAGTTAGGCGTAATTTGGAATGAATCTCCTAAGAAAGTTTGCTTTCCCTTGGAGTTTCTGAATCTGAAGCAAACTTGAAGGTGGAGGCATGTTGATGATTGCATGAACCTTACATGGGTCGAGTCGAATCCCCTCCTTAGAAACTATGAAACCAAGTAAACGACCAGAACCGACACAAAACACACACTTGTGTCGATTGAGTCGTATCTTGTAGTGTCGGCAACGTAGAAATATAGCTCTCAAATGTTGCGGATGATCAGTCCGCTTTTGCGAATGAGCCGGAAGATCATCGAGATATGGTTGAACGATGTGTTTGATGTCGTGGAAGGCATAATTCATTGCCCTCTAAAAAGTTTCCCCTACATTCTTTAAACCGAAAGGTAATTTACGGTACACGAATGTGCCCCACAGACATATAAATGCAGTCTTTGACTGGTCCTATGGGTGGATGTTTATTTTATTATATCTGGAAAATCCATCCATAAATGAAAAGATTTTGCATTCGATGCATTCATCAATTATCTGGTCGATGAAGGGTGTAGGGTAGTTGTCCTTTGGACAAGCTTGATCTACATCCCTGTAATCAATGCACACTGTAATTGTTCCTTTCTTTTTCATCACATGAACAATATTCGATACCTAATCAGTTAGAGGAACCAGGTAAATGAAACCAGCATGTAAAAGTTTTTCAACTTCTACCTTGATGGCAACGGCTTTCTTCGGGTGAACCTGCTGAAGCCGATGTCATACCGGTTTGACATCTGGATACATCTTGATTTCGTGTTCAACTATGCTTGAGTCAATGCCTGGCATTTCTTCATATGACCATGCAAAGACATCTCTGAATTCTTGAAAGAGAGTGCAATATATTTCCAGTTCTGAAGAAGAGCAAGATTTTCCGACATGAATATTCTCGACAACATTAGGTTTGGTCGAGATATTTATGGCGATAGCTTCTTCAATATTGGACAAATTTCACCCGAAATCCACCGTATTTATAGTATTTGATAGAAAATCAAAAACTGAAGTATGGTTAAGGTCGTCGGAATAATCTTCGTTGTTATCCTGAAGATGGGAACGATGGTGGTAATCTTCCCATGGTTCCTCTCCTATCATCATTGACCGAATGATTCCTTCATCTGTAGAATGTACATGCGACCAAGGATCTGAAGAGGTGCCATATTCTTGAGACCTATCTATCCAAACACTCGATA
Source organism: Pinus taeda (assembly GCA_000404065.3). NCBI lineage: Eukaryota > Viridiplantae > Streptophyta > Pinopsida > Pinales > Pinaceae > Pinus > Pinus taeda. The sequence continues at coordinate 25,200 of APFE031656753.1, read as the reverse complement.
AGTGTTGATTTGGGTTTGTTGCCCAAGCCAAGAAAATTGATTGCTACAAAATTTCTATTGGGCTTGGAGGCAATACCTGGCGATGATCCATGATAACAAAGTATTCGGAAATATTTTGAATCTTTGTAGATATAGAAGATACCATATTTCAGGTTTCCACCGTGGCCACTTCTGCCAGATTACTTGGAGGCGGTAGGGCAAAAGTCCCCATTAAGGAAGGGTCTTTTAGGAGGCCTACTCTGACATTTTGAAGTGATTGAGAGCTTCCACGGATCATTGCAATGCTTCTCATAACTTGTGAACTATTGGGGAGAAAGGTTTCTTGGTCAATGATTGTAATTCCTCCTTGGAAGGGAAATGCAATCTTTCTAAAATATGTTGACACAACAACAACCGTAGCATAAATCCAGGGCCTTCTCAGTAGGATATTGTAATCGAGGTTCCCATCTATAACTTCAACATCAATTTCTATTATCTTGCCCCTTAGTTCAACTTGCAAGTTACTTAAAATCCCGTACGGGGTGTATGTTCGTCCATCAAATGCTTTTAATGTCATTGATGATCTTAACAAGGGTGGTGAGCCTAAAGTTTTCCAGCAACTCATTGACATAATGCAAGTAGATGCTCCCTCATCAATGATTGTTTGATGAACAGTTTTGTTGAGGGCTTTTACCTGTACGAGGAAAGCAAGTTGAGCTGGTAATTGAGGTTCATATCCTTTATGATTAAAGGCCACAAGATTGGAATCGGTTGGGTCAATCCCACCTATTGCTAATAATAGAGCCTGCTTTTGGGAGGGGTAGTTTTGTAGTACTTCAAGTGTCGACATAGTGGATGGCGATTGGGCCAGATCCTCTACTATATTATAATTCTGCATCATTTGAGCACGAGGATTAAATGTCAATTTGTGTACTACTCCCTTTGGCAGCTTTATTGTTAGCTCAGGAATGATGGGTGGCACAACTTCAGACAAAGTTGTTGTCGAACTACTAGGTTGATTTGTAGCCTTGTTGCTCAACATCTATGGATTCCCATAATCTTTATTCCTTGTCAATATCAAATCATCATTTTGTTGTTTTGAAATGGACAACATAAGCACTTGGGATGGGGAAGCATTATCGATAGCAACCAGATTGGTTTCTGGGTTTGGAAACGGATCACTCAATACTGCTGCGGTATTTGAATTCTTAAAGAACTTCTTGACCTCAACTTTATGCGGACATTCTTTCGTCCAATGGTCTCCATCGCATATGAGACATGGCTGACTTGGTTTCTTTTTCCCAGTAGGGTTTTCAGAAGATTTTTTAGGAGTTGAATATTCTTGTTTCTTCTTTTTGTTTTTTCCTTTCTTCTTGCCCCCTGGTTGCTTCGATTCTTTGCCTTTGTTGGATGACACGACATTAAGCTCCGAGGTAGGAAGTTTGTCATTTGCTTTTTTATTGGAAACTACAAGCGATTTAGCAGATGGGGCCTTTGCAGTTTGCGTACTTGAGGTTCCAATCATGTCGTTGCCGGCATGAGAGTCCCTATTCGATTTAGGAGGAGGAGGAACGGAAAATTCTGGTCTAGGAGCATTAGGTATTTTGTCATAGAGCATGCCAGACTAAATATAGATCAAGTATAGATATTGCGCATGAGCAATGACTTGCTCTTCAGTGACAAATCCTCCCTTGGCCACATCTTCTGTAATAGAAGGTAACAATGACTTAATAAACCATTCAGCTAGAAGCTGATCCAAAACATATGTCTTTACCATTCGACAATGGCGTCGCCACTCATGAATATGATCAGATATGTGAGTGGCTGTTGTCTATTTGAAATTGGTAAGGAGCTTCGTTCCTGTTTCGTACCCAATGGGTAACTGAAAATGGGTAAAAAAGGTTGTGGCAAGGGCATTGAAGTTGTCGAATGAAGCTCTAGGCAATTTGATGTACCATTTCACTGCCGAACTAGTTAGCGTTCGCTGAAAAGGGCGAAGTCTAATCGAATCATCATTGAGGGTGTTGGACGAACACCACAAATGAAAGGTCATTACATGATTCGATGGATCTTCACCCAGATTTCCATTGAATTTAGGAATATCTGAAGGAAGTTTATGAGGAATCACTAACCACCAAGGGGCGTAAGCAATTGGATCATTTGTTAGTCGATTCAGATCTGGTAATTCTAAAGTTTCTACGAAAGGAAACTGTTGATTCAGGTTTGGCGAAGCATACCTAGGATAAGATGGGATCGCCTAAGCAGTGGGTCTTTGCATACCAGCATAATTTATCTGATGCTAATAACTTTGATAAGGTTAATGGGCATAACCATTATAATATGATTGTTGGTAACCGTTTTTAATATACGGCTGCCCATTACCCACAAAGCTTTGTTGCTCAGGTCCTCGGTAAGCTTGCTGGAATTATGGTTGTTGATATTGTACCAGCCATGGTTGTTGGACCATTTGCTGTTGTCCAATACTGGATGTTTGACCAAGATGAGGGGTGATAGTACCCGTTTGAGCATGAGTCGCTTCAATTAAGGAGCCACTAATCTACAGTTGTGATTGAGTCGTGGAGACAAGAGGCTATTGCATTAAGACTTGAGAGACTTGAGGTTGACATAAAACGGGCAGTGCTTGTACTTGCGACACCATCACGATAGCCGACGTAGTGGGAATGTTCGACACAGGTTGATTTGGTTGCATTGAATATACAACTCTTGGTTGTTGAGGCAGTTTTGGTACCCAACCACTGGATGCAATTCCAGCTTGACCCGAATTTTGTTGTGAACTCTCATATGGTTTCTCTCCCGGAGGGAACAATGAAAAAGCATACTGCCCCCATATGGCGGCAATCCAGTGTTCAAAGGGTAAATGGGTCTTTGAAGACTGGACTACCCAAATTGATACTAATGTGAAGGATCAATTTGCTGAGTCTCAACATAAGAAATTCCAGATAAGATTCCAGATGAACAAATAGGAACAGACCATGCTGTCGAAACAGTCCTTGGGTGGACTCCATCTAGTGGTTGAGAACTAGTTGGGACAAATGATATAACAACAAACATTGTCGGAGTAGTGGCAGGAGGTTTTGTTGCTGCTGTATTGGATGACATAGTCCTAGATGTCAATGGTTGTTCAGACATATTGAGTCTATCCAAAATATTTCCTAGCGATTCGACAGGAACTCGCGATGAAGTATGATCAAAAGAACTAACTTTAGTAGTAGAAGGATATAGGTGGATCCTAGTTCCAAATGCAATGGGGTGTTGAATGGAAGATCCTCCACAATCTCTTCTATAGCAATCAGTCTCGGTGGAAGAGGTAGACCGCCAGGTCCGTAAAATATTTCTGCTACCGAAGAAGGTATAGACTTTGCAGCGACAGATGCTGGAGGGGTGACACCTTCTGAATCAGTCCTAGATGGAGCTGGTTCAGGAATAGAAGTGTTTACTGTTACACTAGGATCAGTTCTAATGTCCTCTTGTAACTGTGGAACTTCTTCTGTAGAGGTAGGGGTATAAAAAATAATTGGAGTAATTGGAGTCTTTGATGATGTTGAAACACAAGTTTCAAATAAACCAGGAGATTTCGACCTAGTGAAACGAGATCGCTTAGCTCAGAATGGTTTTGTTTCTGGAGTCAAAGACGATTGACTCGTTAATCTTCATGAACAACGGGGTTTTGCTTGGCTTTCTTCCACGATTTCGGATTACTTGATCAACTCAAAATTAAAAGGGGAAAATGTTATTCCGAATTAAATGAATTTTATGACGCTTTGACACAGCTTGCTTTTTCAATTTTTAAGAGTTGAGAAAAACCTAAAGATGACTCTAGTCGCCTTCGATTTTTAATGAGCCTGAAGTGACAAGTGCTCAGATGGACCTTTTCTTTTAAGGAGTCGAAAAGGAACAAAAGTGACTACTCTGGAAATCTATACAGAGGGATTACCAAACCAATCACAAAACTGCACTATACACCTTGGTGGTAAATTATAGAGAAATTACCGAGGACTTTACGTATGGCAGTCAATCTTCTTGAATGTTGTGTTCAGTGCATTGCAATTGATAGGGCGGCAAACACGACTTCCTAAGGATAAAGGATATCAGCCTATTGTGGTCTCCCAATATATACTTGACGGTACGTGGGAGCACAAGTCTGTACTAGCACTTGTCGTATCAAAGAGGAGGAATCACCCAACCTACGATGAAAACGATAATTACCAGGCTTTACGACACTGGAATACGTCTCTAGCCTAGACTTCCAAATGTTGTACGTTAGGTTCCAAAGCATTTTTATGTTCATTGAGGTTTATTTTATAGTTGATCTTTCTTAAGAAGTTTATCTTTCAAGGTTCACCATGTGATGTAGATGTACAATTCCTAAATATGTAGTCTAAAATGATAAACAATTGTTTATTTTCTTTTAGCAATGAAAATCCTAGCTACTAAGGAAAAAAGAGTAAGATTCTTTCAACATAGAGCAAAGAGCACACACTAAATGCACTTTTCCTAAATCAATTTCTGCATGTAGTCTAAATGCAAATGCACATGCATGTATTTGTTTTTTAGTTTCCTTAATGTGAGAATGCCAAAAGAAAACTAAGTATAGATCTGAACTACTTTTCCTCAAAGCGACACTTTAGCAATTTCTTTTCAAAAAACAAAAGGAAGACTAAGATGACACTTTCACTTTTGAATGGAAAACTGCTTTTGACACTTCAAAAAATTAACAATTCAAATAAAATACAATGGAAAAAGTACAATTGACTATCTAAAAGAGGAAGACTTTATGACACTCTTTTTCTTGATTGAAAATGACAGTTGCGACACTTTCGAATCAAAAGACGACAATTTGATTAAGCTACTTTTTGCAAAGGAGGATTGTAAATGACGAAAAATACATAAAAACATTTACAATTCCTTATCAATGGAGGCTGAATAATGTAAAGGAAGAAGGTTTCAACAATGATATACTTATCATAGGTTGCAAAACTACTGAATAGAGTTGAAAAGAATGAAGAAAAAACCAAAATCTGGAGAGAGAAATAGTCTCATTCAATCATCGCACCTGTCCTTAAGGGAAACATGGATGCATCTCACCTGCAACACACGGGAGGTGTGATGCATCCAAACTGCCAATGAGGGACAGTGCGATGGTCCAGGGACGAGACTGAGCTTGGTTTTCACCCACAGTTTGTAGCTAATTTCAAGGATTCGGGCTGAGCTTATTATAGAAAGTAAACACAAAGTATAGAGGTATGATCTAATGAGGTTATTGAGCTATCACCAGGGCACTTAGGATGTTTCCAAGTCAGATGTTCAGTTCATAAACCAACCTAGAGATTGACTGAAGTAGCGTTGATCTACTTTGCAGTTGCATAGCAAAAGCAGTTCGAAGGCTGGCTGGCTTAACTTCAGGCTCTGTCTGTAGTTTATAAAGAAAAAAGTAGTAACACGCAAACAAACTATTCGTTCCCCAGCAGAGTCGCCATTTTGTTTCCGAGAAAACTAGTGTCGCTATTTGATCTGTTAGTCCCACTAAGACTAGTAGCTATCTTAAAAACAAACAATTCAAAGCAACTTGTGTTTTCCTTTATGGATGATAGATAAGAGAGAAGCAAAGAGCACCAACCTCAGTCTTTGGTTTGGCTCCTTGCTTGTTTCCTCTCTCCCTTGATAGAGCTTTCACCACTCCTTTCTCACTTGTCCCGCTTCAAAGAACACCTGTAGAGGCAAAGCAAGAAAATACCATCAAAGCATAGAGATCTACAATGCCATAAACAATGTAGAATCATATGTACATTAACCATACAAATGTATACACAAATACAAGATTCAGAAATAAGCAAGCATATGGAGGAAAACTCAAATAACTTTATTGATAGAAGTAGAAGAGAGGATTACAACCCAGCTGTCTGATCCAGCGCCATCCTCCCAGCATGAAAGCCCTCTTCACCTCATGAAAAGCAAGATCACCCAACAATACAATGTCTCAAAGAGAAACCAACAACACTTCCTTACAAATTACAAAATTCCAGCCTCTGGATCTCTGGGATGAGGGGTCCATTTATAGATATTTGCAGAGGGGTGAGTTAGCTTCTGGGTTTTTTATTAGTGTCATTTCACTGATAGTTCTTGGTTTCACTTGGAGATTTCATGATCTCTTACTCATCCCTGGGCGAATTCAGAGAGGCAAGTGTCATATGAGCAGTTTTTATAAGATTCTTTGAGTTTCCACCTAGCCAACTACCTCTGCCATTTGTCTGCTCTCGCTCATCGCACCCTACAGAAGGGCTTTTCAGTATGCATCACACCCCTTATGTGTAACAGATGAGATGCATTGCACCCTTAGCACTGAGCAGTATGTATGGTCCAGTTTTGACCAGTTTTGAGTAGTTTTTTAGGGAGAACTTCTAGGAAATGATGTAATAAGTTGACCTTGATCCTTTAGGGTTTGAAACAACACTTTTAGGGGTTTGAGAGCCCTTGGTTTATCGACATATGTGATTGGGGTTGCAGTGCCCAAATATGTCTATAACAGGATGACAGTTCCTTGATAGTTCAGAGTATGAGAAAAGAGAGGATGAAGAAAATCAACGAGGCCCTAGCAAATCAATTGTTAAATAAGGGGACAATTGCAGATTAATGGTACAACTAAGAAGGTTAGAGAATCAACAGAAATCGTGGTACTGCAACAACAGAAAGTGGGGATGCCATCCTCCCACATACAAACAACTAACAATAGTAACAACTACTCTAGGTAATGGAGTATGGTAGAAGGTGGAGAAAAAGAAAGGAAAAAATGAAAATTAAGTGAATACTATCACTCTTAACCATGTATCTTTTTGTAATTTTTTTTCATCTTTGATGACTCAACTGCAAGATTGATATTGTGGAATGCTTGTGAGCATGTGAGTAATGTAATTTTGTTCCTTGATTTTAAGGTTGAATAAAACTACAAATTTTCTTATATATCACATTAAAAAATTATAAAACATGTGAAATTAAAACACCAAATGCATAATATATTATCAAGTTTTACTATTTCTAGTCCAATATGAAAGAGATGTTGTAATGTAAACATAAACATTTTAAATAAAATAAAATAAATAATTTATAGTTGGCAACTTTGGGGCTAAGTTTTGACAACCCATGGTTTTGCTCATGGTATTTTTCCATGGTATTTGTAATGATGAAGCTAATTTTGAATAGATCCATCATGGAATGCACGAGTCGTAGTTTAAGTCAATTTAATTATAAATTCAATCCCTCTTGATACTTGGTAGATCTGATTTAAGATGAATCTAAACACACACACACTACTCTCTCTATATAATAATTTTACATAAACATGTGATTTCTAGAGAAATTTTTTTTCTTAATAAATAATATTATTAATAACTAAAATAAATTCATTTAATTTACTAAAAATTTATCTATTAACTAAAAAATTTATCTATTAAAATTTTTAATATTTGGTAAATCACTAATAACATAACTAAAATAATAAAATCTTATGAAAGAAATTCCGTGTCTCATTTTAAAAATTCTATCACTTCACAAATTTGACATTTAAGTGAGAACATACAGGTAGGTCATTGTGGTGTGATCACTAGCGTAATATGTGTGATGTAGAAATCCCAAAATACATTACCCGTGCAAACTGTGAAATCATATTAGTTCCTGCCCGTTCTTAATGTCCCGTCATAAATAATTGCGTAGAATCAAGATCGTACAAATAATTGCTACCAACAATGTTTAACGTACTGCAGCCGTAGGGTTGATTGTTTGGTATATTAACTGCACCGTTTGCATCCACAATGCACTAATTACTCCCGAGTCCCGGGACGACAGTTCAGGGTTTGAAACGAAATTACGTTGTAAAATTTGTAATTAGGGTTGAGATCGAATGTGAATAATTCTGCTGAACCGTACGCTTAGTTCCGCCGATTTGATTGACCTCGGAGTTTGGTAGAAGGGGACGATATATAGCCCTTTGCATGATTTAATTGGTAAACTGCAACAAATTGATGGAAAACAATGTGAAGCTATAAAGGGTGAAAGAGAAGCAAAAGTCAAAGGTATGTTCCCTCCGTATGATCACGGTGTGCCAGTAGGATTCAAACGCGTGGACAAAAATGATTCTAGAACAAGTTAATGTTACTTTGTCAATTTATTTAGCCTTGTTTGTCAATTTATTACGTTCCAACTCCGCGTGTATCTGCAACTCTCCAGTACAATTGATAGTTGTGGTCTTTCTGATTGTGATGCCATTCCTATCTTAACTCGAGAATACCATGAAATTTGTCTTTCTCCAGTTTATCTGATTCAGTCATTGTTTATCGTAGCATCGGTCATGTCTCTGCAGCAATGATGCTGGTAGAAGCATGTGAATGTGCTTTGTCTTACGTCTCTTAGTTATATTTCTTGAAAGTGTGACATACAACTACATTTCTTAGATGAGAATATTTATTTGATGGAGTTTTCCCTAGTAGTGCGACTTTGATTATCTGGGTGGATGATTTCAATGAAGTTTTTACCATATATATATTCAAAAGAAAAAAAAAAAAATGGGTTTATTTTTCTGTTTTTCTCATCCAATTTCAAAATTCTAAGATAGCACCATATACCCTTACCAATAATTCGAATGTAAAATAATTCCATTCTCTTTTTCATCTTGAGGTTAGAAATGGGAAAAAGTTAGGGATAAAATAATAGTAATATTGCTTCAGTTAGTTTTATATATATATAATTAATTAATTCCGTAGAAAGTTAGTTTTATATATATATATATATATATATAATATATATATAATTAATTCCTTAGAGTATTTCTATAAAAAGGGTAAAGTTAAAATCTTATAAAATTTGATAAATTAGTTTAGGTGTTTAGTTAAAGGGAATATGAATGGATGAAGTTTATTTCGATGAAGATAGAGTTTGTAAAAAAAAAATGAACAAGTTTATTTGGACATTATTATTTCAAGTTGTGTCTAGACATGACCCAAAATGATTTATTGAATTACATACATTGTTAGTGCATACATTGAAGCCTTTTTAGAACAAATGGAGTGCATGTAGCACCCAAGGTTAAAGAATAATGAATATAAAGAATCTGAGTATTTACACAAATATTTATTTCCTTTAAAATTGGAGATGAAGTGATTGATACATTTGAGAAAGATTATTATTTTCTGAATATATATACCAAGATGAAGATGAATAAGAATTGTCCATGAAAAAGAAAGACAAAATTTAATGAGATTACACACTAGGTGGAGTTGCTTAAGTAGTTGAATATTTCACCAGTATTCTATTCTATGTGTTAAAATTATATGACTCCAAAAGAGTAAATTAAGAAAGTGTAGGAGATGCAAGTACCCAAGACACTCCAAAAGAGTAAATTAAGAAAATGTAGGAGATACAAGTACCCAAGACTTAACGGTGCAACTAAATATTAAAGAAGAACCATAAATAGATTAAGTGTTAGATTAGAAATCCTTGGAGAAGTGTCATGGAACATATGGGCATTAATTAGTAATATGTAACCATATCACTCTCGAAGAAAAGAATTGATTTTATGAAGATGAGTATCATAAAATTTGGAAAGGAAAAGTAAAGGTCTATAAAAGACCAAGCACAAGAATTACTGAAGGACAAGAAAGCTTTTATTTTTAGAGGAACTTTGATGTAGAGTCATGTACAATGCCAAAAAAGGTTGCACAAAAAATAAAGAACTTTGAGTGGTGCAAAGTTGAAGATAAGTAGTTGGAAGAAGATATTTATGTGAAGGATGAAAATGGTAAAAAAAAAACATAGATTATCATTTGATAAGTATGCCAAGGAAGAAGAAAACCATTTCCCAAACAATATTAATGAGTAGGGTGGTTTTTTATTCACACCCAAAAGGGTTGTGAGCATAGATTGTCATTATAGCAGAAATAGAAGTGTAGGAAATTACATCAAACAAAGAGATGAAGGAAGCACAATATGATAGACAAGTATGGTGTGTGAAAGAATGTCAAAAAAATGACATAGGGAAAGTGACATACATAAGGGTTAAAGTGAGGCACAAAGAAGATGAAGTGAGAGAAAAGAAGATATTACATTTGGAAGTTGTATAAAGTAATGGTAACTTGGTTATAGGTAGAGTTATAAGCATGAAAGCTAAGAGGGATACTAGGTTGGTGATTAAAAACCACCAAAGTAAGCTCAAAGAGGACCAATAGAAGAAAGATGAATAAATAGGACTTCTATGAAGAAACAAGAGAGGTTTGATGTTGCAAGACTATGAATTATGTTGGGAAGATAAGGTTAAGTGAAGCATTGAGACATGTGATTCTCTAAATTATAAATGCAATTAATAATGTTAATGAATATACTAGTTTGTTTCCCTCATAGATTCATGGATGTTTGAATTATTTTCTTCATATGTCCCTTCATTTGTTTAATAAAATTTAATTATTTTCATTTCATAATTTAATCCAACTTTGTAAAGAACCTAGTATCAACTCCCATAAACCATGGGATAATTGTTGGAGTAGAGGGCAAGCAAAGGAAAAGTTTCACAATTTTTTTGAATTTTGGTTAAGCATGGGAAGGTTGCATGCAAAGTGAAGTGGTAAGCACATATACCACTTAGATGTGTGATGGAGATATGAAGGACTGCTACAAAAACATAAAAAGTAGTTTCCAAGCAATTAGTTACAACTCTTCGAACTATTTTTAGATCCACCTCACAAAATTAGTTGTTGATATTTGTTACATGCAAATCCATGTTGTTTGTAGAAATTTGTTTAGTAGGTTTAGTAAATTAAGTTGTAATAGAGGAGTAGTTATTTTTGTTTTTAATAGGTTGTAGAAGTTGTTATGATTGTTGAGAAAAAAAAATTGTTATTCTATGGAAGGGATGATTTGTAATTGTAATTTTAATAGAGGACAAGCTATTGATGAGAAGGAGAAGATGCATGCATGAGAAATAGTATATTGCAATAGAGTTTAAGATTAAGGATTTACATGTTATTGTGTAATGAAAATATTTCTATAATGAATAAAATCTAAATTGGATGGTTTCTCTGAAATATTGTTATTTTCATTTATGTTTGTGTAATGGAATGCTAATGAATAATGTTAAAATGTATTGATTTACTTTAGTGTGTGAGATGTATGTCTCTAAATTTCTTTGGCATATTATATCTTCATTGTGATGTCTATGGGTATTTTTACTACGTAATTGGTTATACCTGCTTTGTATTTTGAATCTTTATGGTCGAAGGAAATAGTCTAAGTCACATCATCTATGTCTCCCATTTTTTTGAAAGGCCTTCAAAGGTTCTTGCAATCCCATCATGATGCCTCAGGCGAGGGTGTTGAATATGCACGTGTTTGAGGGATTTTTGCTGGCCAAATCCTAAACCATAGGTCAGCCTTGTACACACCAACAAATGGTCTTGTTTCTTAGACCTTGAAGTTTGAATTGACGGGGGATGTGGAGACTAGCAAAAGAAGAGATAGAGTAATGGTTTAGAAACAAACAATATGACCTTGAAATAGAGAAATCAAAGAATCAACACATTAGTCTAGAGAAATGGTTGTAGAGGTATCTTTATAGTGATTGTTATGAAAAAAAGTTCTTTGAGTTTCTTGTTATTTTGTGGGAGGGATTACAAAGATAGGCATACCATCAAGGAAGTTGAAATCTACCAAAGACACGTTTATGGATGCCAGATCTCATCGGGAGGGTAAATCTTATGAAGAACACGGTACCTAAGGTTGTTGATTTCTAATTGGACAATGCTCTAGGGGGATACATTGTTTAATTCACACTGGAAGCTACTCAATCCTATAGTGAAACCGAAAGAGAATCTTTACACATACCATGCAGCCGACATCTAAAGTCATTACCTATGTGCATCAAGTTGTTTGGCTATGACAAGGATGTGATGCTATTAGAATCTAAAGAAATGAGCCAGTAAATTTTTGCATGATGCAAAGAGACGAGGGGCTAACCAAAGGATGACCTGAGTTAGGGAAGGGATAATGGATGAAATAAGGCATGAAGAAGGATAATCGGGACTATTGGGAAGCTTAGTTTTTGGAGCAAAAATCAAGAATTATGCCAAGCAAGAGGCCTGAGCCAGAAATTTTGGTTGATCTTATGAAATAAAAATAACTATAAAGGGAGGAGAGGCCTCCTAAGAAATGTCAAAGGTATAATGGTGCAAACATTTCTAAGATGGTAGAGACATGTGTGTCAACATAGAGGAGGAGTGCAATGAGTAGTGTGAATGGTGTACTATGAAGTGGAACCAGGTATTTGCATGGTTCGAGTGCAATAAAAAGACCTACATTGGATCATGTTGTTGATTCAATACCTCGGAAGAATTTGTTGTAGAAAGTTGGAGGAGGCATAGTAATGGGGATTTGGAATGTTAGGAGTATATAGAAGGAAGGGTGGTAGTGAGTGGTGCAGAGAAGAGAAGAGACGAAGACCTACACTAAGAGTGGAGTCTAATGCTACAGAGAGGGCCCTCCCACCAAAAAGAGGAAGGAGTGATAATGACGAAGGAGAATTTAGCGAAGTAGGTAGTCAAAGACTTGCTGAAGAATGAAATGAGGAAGAGAATTCACTCAAGAAAAAATATTGTATGCATCCCATTATCCCAATTTAGGCCATCCCATGGGTTGAACCTATAACCCCAAGTATGTTTTCTAAAACAAAGGGAATATTTCAATTAATTACTAGTTCGCCACATGTTGTGGCCACAACCACCACCCTATCAAAACTTGCCTTGGTAACAATTTTGAATGGGTCCCCTAGAAGTTAATCTTGCATCTCTCCAAATGATCTGTTTTACCCGAGGGATTTAGCTCTCTAGGGAGTTAAATCTTCAATTCACAAATGGTTAAAGCCCCCTTAATAAATCCCTCACATGATTCATCTATAACCTTGTTTAAGCCCTTCATTCATATGCTCATCGGGATTTATTTAACCCACAAAACCTTCCGTCACATTATTATTCCTTTCATAGCTCTTTATAGCGGAAATGCTCAAAAACATGCGTAAATCCCCTTTTCCGCCTATCGCAATCAACACTAAGACTTAGTGTTCACTGTTATCTTTTGGACCCAATGGCAATATTAACCCAAATTCATATATTTCAGGTCTAGAGCCATATCGCATATCACAATTGGTGGGGTCCTGGGGCTTATATATATCGTGCGCCACTATACTCCGGATCTAACGGCATTATTAACTGTATTCTATATATATCAGGTCTAGAGCTATATCGCATATCGCTATTGGCCAGGCCCAACTCTTATATATATAAAGGCGCGCCACTGTTTGGTGAGCTCTAGTATTGTAGCAATAATGTTGCAATTCCTGGGCTTCCTACTTTACTTTTTTCAACCCGGTAGTTCGTAACAAACTTGGAAGCGATGGTGTTGTATGCACAAGTACTAGTTCTTACTGTAGGCTGTCACTTGGTCAGTTGGCACAAGACCACTAGGAGCTCAAGCCTACTTCTATGAATTCCAGAAGAAGCTTTGTATGTAATGAAAAAAAGAAAAGTTTACTCTACAGAGGCTATTGTACTTGCAAAAAGAGAGGGAAGACTGAAATGTGAAGTAACCCTAGCAAACCCTAATTAACCAACTAACCCTACTTTTGCTGAAAGAGAGATGAAAAACCATAAAATGAATGCCATTACCTACTTGGGAAGTAAACAAAATCTATTCAATCTATTTCTAGAAGGAAATGAGAAAAAAACATTGTTTTGGGTTTTTATGTATTTTATGTGAAATTGTCATGCATGTAATTTATTTGTTTATGGATGTGGCATCGATTAGGTGGCGATGGAGGGTAACTTTGGGATTTGCAAAGGTGTAAGAAGGTGTGGAGGGGTCCTAGGAGGCCTCTGGAAACTTTCTGGAGGCTTTTTCTGAAATCAGACTTCAAAAAGTCACCTACAAGAAATTCTACAGGAAGCTACAGGGGATCTACAGGAGTATCTAGAGGAGGATCTACAGGGGGATGTTGAGGGCTGTTTTAGAGGTTTTAAAGGTGGCAAAATGGTTGGAAAGGGTAGCTGAAGGCTAGAAGGATGTGTTATGGTGTCTGAGGTTCATCAAGGAGGATTAGGAAAGGGAATGATGGTTGGACTTGTTCAAGGGACAAGAGGAAAGTTTATGAGAAAAGTACAGAAAATTAGGACAGATTCATGAGGGGTTGTAAATGACCCGTGGAACATGTAGAAAAGAGAGTTGGTGATGGCTGATTTATTGATTTATTATGAGTATAGGTGTACTACAAGAGAGCTGTAAATCAAACTCTGAAACTGAGCAAGCAAAGAAGCTAACTACACCAAAAGAAACATAACTGTATCTTATGTTAACATAAATTCTGATCTAGGAAAATAAAATGCTGAGAAATGCTATATGGAAAGGAAAGCATGGAAAGAGATTTATTGTAGAAACATAAATGAGTATGCAAAATGGATCTGAAGCAAAGCATTAACCTCTAAATCAAACTGTAACACCAGAAATTGCACGTAGAAGGCAAAACTGTGTTTTTATGGCAGCAAGAGGGTCTTGAACTCAGCTCATGGTCCCAAAGGGAGGAAGGGAGGTCAAGGCTTTGTTGATGGCCTTTTTGTATCTTTTTCCTAACATTATTTAACCTAATTCAACAAACTGAAGTGGAAACAACTATGTAAATCACCAAAAGCAACCTATTCTACTAAGGAAAAAAATCTATCTAACAACAACTAATTCATGAACTGAAACAAAAAAAATAAATACAAACAAGAGGTGTTGGGTAGCTTGGGTTGGGCCCTAACCCAAGAGCTTCAGCCCTCTGAGAGAACTCAATGCTGGCTCAGAAAAGATTTCATCTTCATTATCAAAATAATAGTCACATTACATAAAACTGTCCATAGAAGTAAGCTCGAAAATGAGCTAAGCAAAAGCTGCAACAAAAGTGCGAAAATTTGAATAACATCCAGCAACCTAATGAGGCCCTAGGCCTCTCTACTTATATAACTATAGATTTCAACAAATCCCTCAAAATTAGGGAGGCTCGGCTCCAAATACTTGAGATAGGCAGCAGTTAACCTTCACTTTCTCGGCTACCACTTTGATGCATCAATGTCACTGCTTGTGCTCCAAGCTTTCTGAAGGAGCATTTGAAGTAGGGAATCATCAATGAGGGGGACACCCTCCTATCAATCCTCTCCCTTTTCTTCCTCGAATATTGTCCGCCAAATTTGTTAGCATTATGAGACAAGTGTTGTCATTGATGGCAAATCACTCAGATGATAAATTATAGTGCAGCAAAGTTATTTTCAAGTTCACGGAATTTTATGCAGAGAAAAGTTTACTTCATGTAGAGAAAAGTTCACAGAATTTTAT
>APFE031656732.1:51645-138736 GCA_000404065.3 Pinus taeda | reverse complement strand
GGGGGGGGGGGTGAATCAGTATTATCAAATCAATAAAACTTTTTCATTTCCATACTTAGATACATATACGCTACTTTAACGCAACTGTGTCTAATGCAACTAGCGTATATCCAGAATACTTATGATTCAATTAATCCATTAAATGTTGATCTTTAGTTAGTGCATCGGAACTTCTTTAGCCATATGTATAGTAAGCAGGTGCAGTAAAATAGAACAGATCATCACACACAAGAATCACACATGAACACCATGATATAAGGTGGAAACCTAATGTGGGTGAAAACCACCTGGTGCAAGTCGTCTCTATCTTCTTTTAATAAGAAACTTCTTTTACAATAGTTCTGTACTGGTACAGTCTTATACCAGTATGCAGGCTTCTACTTGTAGAAGGCTACAACCTTATCTCATTCTCCAGACTCTCCTAGAAGGGAGCTACAACCCCCTTAGATCTTGTACTAGCTGATCCACTTACTAGTACGTAGGTGCTGGCCTACTGAAATGCTCCAACCTTTACTCATTCTCCAGCTACTACTGGAATGGAGCTACCACCCCCTTAACTCTTGTACTAGCTGATGTACTGGTACGTAGGTGTCGACCTACAGAAGGCAACAACCTTCTCTTTCTTTCTCTAGGTACCACGTTTCATACATTTTCAGACTGGATACTCTTGAAGCACAACAGTATAATATGAAGGCCACGTTTCGTCTAATTTTCATACTAGACCCATCAATATCATTGAAGCACAAAACAATCAATACTAGCATCATCAATTTCTAAATCACTGAAACCCTGTCAACAATACAATCACTAGAACACAGAGCAGACTACAGAACTCTGCAATAACAATCAAACCCAACTACAACGTCAAACATCATACTTCATTATGTATATGCTACTACGATGAATCAAACCGGCGTACAGATCTATACATATTCAATCATGACTTTGCGGCTGTTTCAGACATCAATCATACCGAGATCATAACATGCGTACAATAGAACATGCATCAATAATTCAGATCTAGTCTATCCATGATCAAACCATATGAAGATGATTCATTTCAAACCATTTGATCCCAATCTATCCTTAGATCTTGTTCTCCATCAACCAGTGAGATTCCTCCTTAGCTCAGATCAAGCAATGCATCATAACCCATATCCTGCATACTGGATCTCATACTACATCAGATATTCAAGTCTTTTTCCATACCTTTGCCTAATGATATTCTTCTCCTTTTATAGTCTTAGGCCTTACTCAATACCATGGTCCAAAACCATAACAAAACAATACCACCGACCCAATACTTGGGTTCAACTCTTTTGGATGCAATACCACGGACCAAAACCATAGGATCAAAAAATGTCAGACTAATACCATGAACCAACCATAAGATTTCCCAGGTGCGTGTGCTTTTCTCTGCATGAAAGTGCGTGAACTTTTCTCTAGATGAAAGTGCGTGAACTTTTCTCTACATGAAAGGAACTTTTCTCTGCATGAAAGTGCGTGAACGTTTCTCTGCATGAAAGGAAATTTTCTCTTCATGAAAGTGCGTGAACTTTTCTCTACATGAAAGTGCGTGAAATTTTCTCTGTATGAAAGGAACTTTTCTCTGCATGAAAGGAAGTTTTCTCTTCATGAAAGTGCGTGAAATTTTCTGTGCACTATAATTTATCATCTGAGATGAGTGAGTTTCCATCACGTACAACATATGTATCATAATGCCAACATATGATGATCTTTTTATTACCTTGAAGTAACTTCCCATTAGGTAAGGGTGTCATTGCTTTAGGCTATGCAGTATTGCCAACATTTCCTTCTCATAAATAGGTTTGTGTAAATATTTTCCCTTAATTAGACGACTTTCAAAACAAATGGGTCTTCCTTCTTACCTTAAAACAAGAGAAATTCCATTTACTAAAGCATCACATTCCACAATTTTTTTTTGTGAAGTCTGATGTAGTTAAGACTGAAGATTCACACATTCTCTCTTTAAGACATTCAAAGTACTGCATTGCTTCCAGAGTCCAAAAAATTCATCTTTCTTCAGTAATGTTGTTATAGGTGTTTCGTTCCTTGATGGCTTCAATTTTGTGTTAGAGAATTTTTGAGGTTTAAAATGGCCCTCAAAGCGAAAATGTACAACCAAAAAGAACTTTATAAGAACCAATATGATTCAAGATGATGTTGTCAACCATGGGGGATGATTCAACATTTTTGGTGTAAAAAGGTAAAAACATTAAAAAATAATGAAATAATAAAACTACTTTTTTAACTCGCATTTTCAACTTATCTCCCTAGGTTTTTGCTCAAATTTTTATCCATATCATTTTTTGGATTCATAATCTAATTCTTTGTCCAAGAAGTACCGATGTTGCATACTTTTGATGGACTGTTCTACATGAAAAATGATAAATACATGAAAAATGTGATTGAAATTACGTTTTTTCATGTAGTTCTCATTTTTTCATGTAGAAAGTTATATCAAAAGTTTGCAACATGGGTACTAGTTGGATGAATAATAAAATTATGCATATGATGAGTGTTTCTACTCAAAATCTGAGTAAAATTGTGGGCATATAAGTTGAAAATACAATTTGAAAAAATAGTTTTTCCTTTTTTCCCTCTAAAATTTGATGATGTAATGTAATATTATTTTATTGTTTCCATTATTATTTTACAATATTCCTTAGGAGTCCCATTTTAGAACTCAAAATTAATATAATGTTTAAGTTCTACCATAACACCCTCATAAGATACAATATGACCCAAATATTCCACCTCTTGTACCCCAAAGAAACATTTGGAGGGTTTTGAATACAATAATTTATCCTCTAGTAGTTTAAGCACCCTATGAGCATGTTTAAGATTATTATTTCAAGACTTACTATAGATTAGTACGTCATAACAAAATACTAACACAATTTTTATATGAAATGGTTTGAAACTAGAATTTATCAAACCTTGAAATGTGGAAGGTGCATTAGTAAGGCCAAAAGGCATGACCAAAAATTCATAATGACATTCACAAGTTCCGAAAAATGTTTTGGGAATGCCTTATGTGTTCATTCTAATTTGGTGATACCTAAAATGAATATCCTACTTGTTGAAGTACTTTATTGCATGTAATTCATCCAACAATTCATTAATGACAAGAACATGAAATTTATCTTTAATACAAAGCTTATTGAGCTCTCTATAATCTAGACACACATGTCATGATTTGTCCTTCTTGCGCACCAATACTGTTGGAGAATATAAAGAACTTTGGCTAGCTTGTGTTATACATATCACTAACATTTATGTAACCATACATTTAATTCATTCTTTTTCACATATGGATATATGTAAGGCTTGATGTTTAGTGGAACAATTCTTAGAATCAAGTGAATAACATGATCATGATCACGAATATGTGGGAGAGGTTTGGGAGTCTCAAATACCTTGGAATGATTGTCTAGGCCTCTTCGAACATCTGGAGAAATGTGTGAATTCGATGTTTGAATATTAAGTGAGAATAATTGTTAAATTACACCTTGTAGTCCTTTCTTCAAAAACTTTCTCATGCCATTAGATCTAATTATCTTCGATATTTTCCCTGCAATTCCCCTTAATTCAATTTCCTTCCCTTGCCAAAAAAGAAAAAAGTTGTCTTCCCTTGCCAAAACATTTCTTGAAAATTAAAAGTTGTTAGTGCAGTAAGATGACTATTTAAATCAACCTTAATTCCTACATTACATTATCAACCTGGGATTCGTCTGTTTATTTCAAGGATGTCATCACTATCTGTGCAATAGTGTTAGAGGTTGTTACTTAACTAAATGAGTCCACTTCATCAAATCATTGCAATAATGTATTAACAAATCCTTAATTCTTGAAGTTGAATCAAAGACAACTCAAACCATAAATCTAAATCCAATCATAATTGTTTTGCAATGGAAATGAATTTCAAGCATATGCACTAAAAGGAACCATATCTAATGGGTTACTGTCTGATCTAGAAATACTACAACAATAGAACAGAAAGTAACTACTTCAATCATTAACATGAATAAGAAAGAACATCAATCAATTATAACACTCTGCTTAATATACACAACTCATTAAAAGAATAGTACTAAAGAAACAATGTTCAAAGATCTATTTCAAATTCCAATGTAAAGAATAACTTGATTTTGTAAAAGAAGAGTAATAAATATTTGTAGAAAATAAGGAAATGATTATGACAAAAAGAGCATCCAATCTTCTAGTGACTGGTCCCAAAGCCTCCAGAAGTTACCTCTGATAAAGATTGGAATGCGATTAAGAGAAAATCATTGTATTTGTCATTAATTTTAAAAGTACATAATTACTCTAATTTTAAAATATTCTTTGTTCAATACAAAGATATAATAATGGGTAAAAGTCCATTGTCCTGATCCTTTTCACCTATCAATATCATACAGTCTAATGGAAAACTAATGGATGAAAGTGAATCTAGAGGATTGAGAGATCCTCAGGATTTCGTGGCTAAACAACTGGATTTATGTTTGCCGAATTAGCACTTTCTTTCCTATATTTCTCTAGCCCACACACCCAAGGAATTGTTTTCTCCTGGTTTAGCATTGTTGTTCTATCAACCGAACAACAATTGTCCAATTCAAATTTCTCGTGCATAAAAACAAGAAAAGTTATTATTTTCATGCTAAAAACATGCAATCTATTAATGATTTGTTTTACCTAACTTTCACAATCTTTTCTTCCAAATCCTTTCCAAGAATGAAGACAAATACATAAAAGTAACCGATTTATCAAGTAATGTAAGGGTACAAACTGTTGGCTTGTTGGGACCTGACCCAGGTTCAGAGTTAATTAGCAAAGCAAATCCCTGTACTACTGACCCTTTCTACAACAGTCCACAAAGCGCGGACTGAGGTCCAACACGAAGTAGTATGGGGGGGGGGGGTGTTACAACTAGGTTTCCGCACCCTTGAGATGTCTGAGAGCTTTAACTAGTCTAACTATTATTCCCTTCACGTAGGTTGCTTCTTGCACTTCCTAGGCCTTTGCACCCTGATATACTTGGCTTCCCACATCCCTAACTAGGGGCTATGGGACTTCTGTGCTGTTAGAGCAACACCCTGCGCTATTCCCCTAAGTTGCACCTGAGATCTTACTTATCTTCCTATGCCAATCAATTATCTTCATGTAAATGGATGCCTTATGTTATATTTATTTATACAACACATTCATATGAGATTGCACAACAAATAAATAGTACAGATGCAATTTATACCCAATCATACATTAAAACAGGAAAAGATACATAGAAATATGGTAACATTCTCTTTATTAATTCTTCCAAAGGTTACAGATTCGACTTTCCCTACGCACTTAGCTGCAGTGGTCTGCGCACTCAACTACATACTACTAGGCCTCTACACACTCAACTTCGGAGCCTTCTCCTAGTCTATGACCCAAAGACACACATTACACTTTGACTCAATCTCTTGGACTCATCATGCTTCCATTCCATTAGCTATGGTCTCTTCTACACTTACAGCCTTGCTCTATTTATACAATCCCATGGTCTGCAGACCATGGGTAGGTCTATCAAGCTGACATTACATTACAAAAACAAGGTTGGAGAACCTTGTGACTCTATTATGACTTTGCATTCTGCGCCCACAATTCATGGAGATTTTACAAAGGACTTGGTCAAAACTTGGGCTTTAAGCCCCAAAACATGCCTTGGGGGGATTCCATGCCCAATAGGCCCCCAACACAAACATCGTGACTCACCCTCGAGTCACGCTGTCAGTGTGGAGATCTTTGCACAGAGTCCCTCCATCTCTATCCGGACTGCTGCAAGGTCAGTAGCGCACTGAGCGTCTACCTGTTGAATCTCTTGTATGCGATGTTCTGAGATCGCAGTGTCAAAATGGCTTCCCTGCATCTATGCCTCTGTCCCCTACATTTGTGCAAGCTTGCCTTCAATTGCTCCTGTGATGGTGAAGGCCTCATTAGTCCAAGGCTAAACATGTACCTTCAGGACTACTTCTTTGTGCCATGCCATGTCCACCTGTTCTTTTAGCGCTTTGGCCTGTTGTATCCACGAGCATCTGAGTGAGGGCCACCATCTGCGCAGTTCCTTTCACACTGTCATACTGCTGTTAGAGTTCTCATGCCTCTGTTTCTAAGTGTTGGGTGCTTGGGTCCTCTTGCAGGTTCGTCAGGACCTCAGATGACTCCTCCAACATTTTGGTGTAGTCTCTCACTGCCCTATCGATCTCGTCCAATCCTATTGTAATAGCACTGACGCACTATTCTCTTACTTCTGGAGGGGTGGATGGCTGTGCTTTCAACCACAGCTCTACGATCTGAAGGTTCAGCTCCAATTTAACCTTTGTCATTTCTTCCCATGCCTCACACACCCTTGTTGCTAGCATGTGGATGCATGCCTCCGCTAGTGTGTCTGCTGGGATGGCCAACTCAGGGATGCTTTGACAAGCTTTGTTCAATACCTATACCAACTGCGAATTTCACGACACCACTTCATTGTGATGCAAGCTCAACTATTCCATGTTGATCTTATGCTCGCTTAGGACTTGCAGTGCATGGCTCTCCCTAGCGTGCAGTCCTCTAGTAATCTGATACTGCAGAATGCATAATGTCTCATGTGGGAGTGTAGCCATGTTGATTTTGATAACCTTCAGTGCGTTAATCGTAGGCCTGTCAGCCTCATTTTTTGTCACTAGTGCCCCTTCCAGTAGCAGTGTAGTATTTGTCACCTAAGCATGCAACATCTTCTCTACTGCAGTTATCCCTACTGTGAGGCTAGTCAAAAGGGTACTAGCCTAAGGAGTGTGCAACTACAACTCCTGCAGCTATGCTTTAAGGGCCCACAACATAATCTGGTTCTCCTGCACAAAATTCTAGAGATCCTCGAAGGTGACATCATGCACTGTCTTGCCAATCTCATGCAGATCATCCTCAATAAGGGTAATCGAGTCAATAGACAACTTCAATGCCTTAACCTTCTTACGTGGCCCCATCCACTCAGTTGGGTGCTGGTGCTTTCGCTGTGTTGATGTGGTTTGTGCATCTGCGCCTCCCTCCTCTTCCTCTAATTCTTGCCCATGTGAAGGTGACTTTTGGCATTCGCACGTGTTCATATCTGCCTCCTATGTTGTTGCTGTTGCTGCGGCTTTTTTCTGTTCAACTGCTATTTGTGCAGCATCCTGCACCTCCTATGCTTCTGCTGCCACCACCTCCTTCCTTCTCTTCTCTTCCAACTACGCCACGTGAAGTTTGGCCTCCTCTTTCTTTCTCTGCACCACAAAATTTTCTATTGCTGTGACGTCTGAAGCATGCCACTTCGGTGGCCATGTCTCCAGTACATTAAAGATTACATCGTCAGTGGCTACAGAGCGTAACTCTCACCATTCATTGGTTGGGTCCTTGTGCGTTCTGATGTATATGTTATGGAGATATGCTTTAAAAATTTTCATGCTATTGTAGATAGTGGGTGATAATTGCGGCTTGTAGTTGATCCCCATTATGAGGTTCATCTCCATGAACACCCAAAATATCTTACTGTCACGGATCCGGTTTGCATCCTTTATGGCCCAGAGTGAAGCGTACTTTGTGACCTCTAGCAGATCCCTGTCAATTGTGGGGAACTGACTGTCCTCTGACAATTCCCCTGCCATGAGCACTATGGACAGCAAAATCCATGCGTAGTGGAATGTTTTGCCTTGTCCCTGAGCCTTGCAACAATTCCCCAAGAATTCCTTGTAGAGGAACTCGAACTAGTTAAATTGGACCCCTTCTACACACTACTCAGCAAGTACACCATTGGTGCGGGTACCTCGTCCGCGCGACACTTGCGCATAACCTTACCTACGAATGTTTGGGTCGCCACTCTTATTGCTTTGTCATTGATATTGGATATGTCGTAGCCCCTCTTCTTCTTTTCTAGTTTATACTTCTTCTTCATGGCCTTCGTGATGGCCAGGTCATCATTTTTCCCCTCCGAGATATCTACGAGGTCCTCTCCTTTGCATGGCAGCTGGGTGATGCAGTGAATCAAGTGTTCTGTGATGGGGATGGGCTCCTCTAGCCACAAACAACCACCATGCACTAGGCAGAGCAACTACCTGATAACGAAGGTTGTTATTGGGGTGCGGTGGAAATGTGGCACCTAGAGCAGGTTAAGTATCCCTGCCTTTTCCACTCCGCGCAACCACTTTCATGGCTCTAATTCGGTAACTCCTACAGTGGTGTTATGCTTAGGCTTCATGAGCTGCACAGTCTCTATATGAGGGAAATTCTTGTGGTTGGTGAGGTCTCAATATTGAAATTCTAAGCTAGGCACCCATCCCAAGTGTGTGCTCTCAAAAATGATGTTGTCTGGGAAGAGCGAGGTCTAGAGAGATCTCTTGCTCTTGTCAAGTTCCTTTGGCACTTTAGCCTTCCCCTTTCATGGGGGGATATAAGCGATCATCTTTGTTGCAGGGTGTGTAAGCTCAGCTTCCTCCTCCATGCCTTCTCCCTTGTCTTCTTCAATGATAAGGTGCTCCAGTTCTTCCTCCTCCTCGTTGGTTTCTATGTTAATGAATTTTCCCTTCTCCTCTATTGTCAGGCTGGTGTGTAGTGGGTTTTGTTAGGACACATGTATGGGAACCATTGCCTATTTGTTTTTCATGATCTTGGTGTGCATGGTGATTTAGGGATTTCTGCTACAATCCCGACACCTTCAGGGGCATCTCCCATAATCAAGACCTACGCGGCCTCTTTAGTGATCATCCCTTTTATTTCCATAACTTCCTGAAATGCTGCCATCGTGTCCAACTAGAAATGTATCGCTTACGTACTCAAGGGCTCAATCAAGTCTCTAAACAGGTCAAATAGGGCTCTACTCAGGCTATGTGGGGTATAGAATAGTTCAATTCCCAAATGACTAAGTGTTGCTTATTGGGTAGCCCTTTGTAATTTATAACGCCTTTTCAATTTGAATTCGACCATTTCCCCCAACTCTAGTTCATTAATGCTCCATTGGCAGCAAATTTTCCCAAATCTTACCAATAAATCGCATCTTAAATGCATGTCGCCCACTCCATTTGGTCTCAAGTCGAGCATCCCATTATGAATAGTGATTCCAACGTTCACTTTCGGGCCAACCCATGTGGTAGTGCAACTGCCCCTTGCATGGTCGTGGACCTTGTGACTCTTTGCTTTTGCACGTAGCTCGAACATTGCGTAGCTCTTGGGCATAGTATTTTATAGTCCTGTGCCTCCTTTCAACTACTAGGAGCACTAAGACTGTACTTCCCTCGGCTAGTCAAGTGGTTGTGCCACCTGTATAGGGTTTCATCTGATCATCCATCACTTTTCTTGGAAAATACCCAACTTTTATTATCACTGGCGACGTCACACACTTTATCCTCTATAGCATGCCACCCTGGTTGAGTCACTTAGTAATGTGTGGTCCAAGCCAAGACATCAAATTGATCAATTCACGGCGATATTCCTCAAGCTTTTCAGCGTGATCATGTGCACCCTGTTTTATCACCTTGGTCTTCTTATCGAGAAAATATTCCTTTCACGAACCGTCGTATCTAACGATGTTGTCATGTGTGGACTAGGAATTTCATGTGCTATGGGGATTACAATGTCTACTTCATACTCTAGCATTGGTGGTGCCTGCGTCGTTAGGTTTTTGCACGTGGTCCTATAAGACCATAGAATCGGTGGTGTGTGCAGGTCCCAGTCAGTCCACTTCGCATTATGGACCTTGTTCGGTGCTTCGCATACTTTTTTAAAGGCTTCTGTGTGGATAACCTTTTACGCACTTGGTCTTTCAATGTTTTGTGGTTCCAAATGGAGGGGTCATTCACCCCATTGCCTTGTCCGCACTTGCTTACTAACTGTGTCTCCTAAGGCGAAGACTATGTGCTTCCACGCAGGTTTCGCACCATACGCCTACATCCATCAGGATAGGTGGGCACAAAAACCATTTCTTCTGGTAATCTTGTTTGTTAATCACATTTGGGGCTTCCAAAACCACATGCGCATCATCCTTTTTCATTCGTGCCAGTACTAAAAAATTCTTTGGTGCATACCCCACCACCTCGTCGGCCTAGCGTGCAATACCCATTTCAAAGCTTTGAACTATTGTTGTTCTGTAACCTCACTTTCAATTCTATTTAGGAAGTCATCTACTTCACTTAACCCATTATACATAGGTAGATCCCTTACCTCTATTGACACGCAACGCAATGATCTCATCATCATGTTATAGTTCAGTGTGGTTTCCTCATGTAACCGATTCTGCGATTGTTTTATTTCCTTGTCTGAATCCGATGTGTAGGAGCTTTCATGCTCCCATGAGATTTGTCCATCTGCGGTCGTATTCACCCTGTCTTTCTCTCACATTGCTATCTTGTAGATGCAGTCCAAGTCATCGTCGTTGTTGTAGTTGCGCAATGGCTCTGTGTAGCACGATCCTTCTACAGGGTCGAAAGGTACAACTACGCGGAGAGACTTCTTTTCAAAAATCATCCTACGCTTTTTTAGATTTATCACCCCATTCATGTGAGTGGCCCAATCTATTCGTAATAGCATGGGGTAGGGATTGTTGTCATCAACAATCTCTATCACTACGGAATCTGCTTGCGCGCTTACTCCTTCGATATCTACTGTGATTCCCTGCAATCTCCCCATAGGTAGGATCTTTTGCTGGTTTTCCATTCGTAGTTGCATAGGAGACCATTGCAATGTTGGCCTTCCCATGCACTCCCATGTCTGCTTTGGCAAGATGTTTGTGTCTGATCCTAGATCTAGAATCACTTGGTCCATCTCATATTCCCCAATCTACGCGATCACTCTCATCTACCTTCCCGTTCGCGTTGTGTGCTTTCTGAGCTTCTAGACTATGCGTACTTCTCTTGGCGTGGTCCCAACGCATCTATTTATGAGTTTCTGCAACCCCTTTATAGCCTTGCTATCACGCAACAACTTGATGCATGTTTCCAGGAACATGTGAGCATTGATGGGTCCATTTTTGGCTCCAGTTTGTCTTTACTTCCTAAAGTGGAGGCATCAATGAAGCTCTTCTTGGCTTCCATGAGGGTTTCCTTAGCACGCTCCAAATCAAACTACGGTTCCTTCATTGGAGCCTTGCAAACCCAAGTACTTTCTTCAAGCTACTTTCCTTTGTCATCTCATATCATAGTTCCACTTCGGAGAACAATATTCACATTAGGGCCTTCCTCGCGTGGCTTAGACCTTATCATTTACAGGTTCTAAGTTTGGGGAGCTTGGAGTGATCCTTTATCGTGCAACCTTGCTATTAGCGTGGGACAATCCTCTGTCTCATGATCAAACAATGTACAATACAAGCATGATGGTCAAGTTGGATTCGTACAATCACGGGCATAATCTCCTAGCCCTCCACAATTGTAACATATCAGTTGTCTATGACGTCTTCCTGGTCTTCCTCCACCTTGGCCTCATCTGTGCCCCTAAAATCTAGTTCAAGCCATCCCTGCATTTTGGTCAAGGGTTCATGTTTCAGCCTGAACTCTATAGATAGGAGTCCGATCCATCATCAGCTCATAACTTCTATAGGTACACTCATCATGGCCTACTAATCTATAGAAATTACAGAACAACTACTGTGAATTCTATATGTACTTTTGTAATAAGTAGCAGTTGTTTGTAACATGCTTTCCTCCTATTTGACAAATTGCGCACCATAATGTAGCCATTGTGTTCGGTCCTACTTGTGCCTCTAGTATCAATGGCATTGCCCTCCTCCCGCAAGGTAATTTTTGAACACTCAGTAGTGGTCCTTGTCATGTCCTTGATCCTTGCACTTTATGTACCATACCTCATCACACATTTCTGGGTGAACTGTCCTATCTTGTCTCAAACTTTGCATCTCAAGGAACAAGTTTTTCAACTTCGCGTGAATCTACTGAACTCCCAAGTTGGGATCCTATATCAGAGTCTCATGCAATCTCATCACGACCTCCAAGGCCTCTGCCTAAGTTTTTAGCCTATGTTGTGACAACATGTTCCTTAGATGCATCGTTAACGATGCTACAAACCATTCACCGTGTTGTCAATTCGTCAACATCATGTTATCTTCGCGAATTTTGCACTTTAGTCTTTGGTCTAGCTCCTAAGGGGTCTTGCCTGGTAGCATTGTGATTTATTCAAACCCAATGATCGACGACACCTATGACTTTGGCCTGATAAATTCTTTATTTAGCATGGCTTGGATATCTGTGATCCCCACATTTGGATTGTGATTGGAATGCTTAAAGTACTAGGTCAGTGCGTGATCCTACAGAGCATTGACCAACGTTGCCTTTTTTATATTGTCATCCATGACTCCCTGTGCTTCCCACACAACTTTTATTACAAACAAAAACTTGTCAGATCCTCATTCCCTACTCCCTTGAACACTGACAACTTTATTGCACTCACCATATTTCTTCATGGTGGTGGTGGAGGTCATAAAGATGAATATAGCAGTGAAGATGGTGAAACTGGTGGTGGTGTGGGTGGGGGTGGTATGCGCGGAATTATCTACCTTATCAAATTGATCACACTTCTTGGTGAGACCTTCGTGACCTCTTCTTCACCCCCTCATGGAGGTGAAATCAAGGGGTTGGTTTCTAGTTCTGTAGTACCTTTGCTTTTGTAGATTCTCCTACTTTGCGTAGCCCCAAACATCAATATATTTGCATAACCCATTTTCACACAGTAGAATTTTAATCCATGTGTTCAAATATTTAACATACTTACTTCGCGACCCTTTGAGGAAGAGTCGTTCTGCCTTGCTATAGATGATTGAAGTATCTACCTTGAACTCAGTGATGAATGCCCTTATGATTCGATCGAGCTAGTGATCAACAATGCTTTTGATCTTATCCATCGATGCTTCCAGTCTGTGCACCAATTCTGGAGTCCACACAATAGGTCTGTCCAGCTTACATCTTCCTTGTCTATCTTCTAGTTTCGTGATCCACTTGTATAGCTTAGTGGGGAAGATGTGAAGAAAATTTTGTAGATCTATGTATATAAGTATTAGTTTAACCACTCTTCCTTTGATAGTTCTGGATTCATGTTTTCCTACGCTGCGAACTCATGAATCTTTCTATCCAACCAATCTTCTATTCATTTTCTTTTCGGGTTCTAGTGATATGGCATTAGACATCTCTATGCAGATCCCGATCCTGGCAACATAACCATTTGTTGGCTTGTTGGGGCCTGACCTAGGTTTGAAGTTAATTAGCCAAACAAATTCCTCTACTACTGGCCCATTCAGCAACTGTTCGCGGAGCATGGACTGAGGTCTCACCAGAAGTAGTATAGGGGGTTGTTGGAGCTAGGTTTCCATACCCTCGAGATGTCTGGGAGGTTGAACTAGTCCAACTGTTAGTCCCTTCGTGTAGGTTGCTTCACACACTTCCTAGGCCTTCGTACAACCCTAACCAAGGGTGGTGGGGCTTTCACGCTACTGGAGCTGTGATCTGCGCTATTTCCCTAAGCTGAATCTGAGATCTTACTTATCTTCCTATGCTAGTCAATTATCTTCGTGCAAATGGATGTCTTACATTATATTTATTTATACAACACTTTCATATGAGTTTGTGCAGTAAATAAACAATATACTTGCAATTTATACCCAATCATACATTAAAACAAGAAAAGATACACAAAAATATGGCAAACTTCTCTTTATTAATTATTCCAATGGTTACAGAATCGACCTGCCCTACACACTCAGCTACAGGGGTCAACACACTCAGTTGTTGACTACTAAGGCTCTGTGCACTCATTTGTAGAGCCTTCTCCTACTCTACAAACCCAAATACACACTTTACACTTCAACTCAATCTTTTGGACTCATCATGCTTCCATTCTATTAGCTATCTTCTCTTCTACACTTAGTGCCTCACTCTATTTATACAATCCCATGGTCCGTGAACCATGGGCAGATCTATCAAGCTGACATTACATTATAGAAACAAGGGTGAACAACTCTGTGACTTTATTATGACTTCGTGCTTCGTGCCCACAATTCACAGATCTTTTACAAAGGACTTTATCAAAACTTGGATTTAAGCCCCAAAACATGCCTTAGGGGGATTCCATGCCCAATAAAAAGAGACCTACTCTGTGACCAACCATACTCCCTTGCTTACCTTTTTGCATTTCCCCATGCAAGAAGATGATTAACATGCAATTTTGTTAAGGCGTAGGCAGAATAGGTCTTTTCTGCATATAACCGAAAACCATTTTTATTTTTAACCATTGCAAATTCTCGGCCTTCTTTGAATTCTACCAATTCATAGTCAAAATGATACCCATCAAGCAGATACCAAATAATTAGGCTTCTATATTGGCAACCTATCCATGTAGGGCCTATGAATAAAATAAGATTGTTGAACTTAATCAAACGAGCATTAACAACATTGAAATTTTTGTAACCGAACGACTCGATTTGTAATGATGTTGGAGGAAGTCATCCACCTTTATTTTGCAGCAGGTAAGGCTTCTTCTTTAATATCCTGGAAATATTGCACTCCTTATTTTACAATGTCTTGATGGAGGGAACCTAAAGAGGCCACAACCTTCAGTTTCTCCATAAAATGTTTATGTTTTACAAAAAGGTGTGTGGGTTTTGTATGTTCTCCCCTAACCCAAAGATATATTTCATGCTCCCTTTTCTACAAAGTTTTATATGCCTTAGCCCACTTAATTTGATTACAGGCAAAACAAACGAAGGCTTGAAATTGAACATCTTTGATGAATGGGCTAGTTCTAGAATCCCTTTCGTCTTCCAGGAAAAGGTTGTGCAAGTATAGTTCATAGATAATATGCATCACCTTTTGATTATGCTCCTTGTAGCATTGAATAAATTCTAGTGTTGATTTAAATTTGACTGGTCTACTGGCCCTAATAGCCTTAGAATTTAACAAAAAATACCTCTTTGGCAAAAACAATGCATAATTGGTAGCAGGTGACCTATAAGACAACATCTAAATAAATGGAGCAGACAGTTTTAATTTGGTCCATAGATTTCTAAAGCTAACTCTATACTTATTTTCCTTTTTTCTGTTGAGCTCTGAGACTAGCATAAGTCTCATCCTCTATTGCAGTAAGCTCATCAAATTTTTTCAATAAATCCTCATGATTTTGCAGGGGTATTACTTCTCTTTGATATTATGCTAGAATATGTTGTAATTTTGCTACTTCTTTCTCTAACTTTTGGATGGTGGCATCCCTTAACAAAGGAGTATATAGGGATGTTTCCTTAGTTTGGGTAGCATTATCATAGGTTACCACTGAGCTGGTGTGAACAACTATTTCCACTGTATCGAATGTTTGAGAGTTTTCCGGATAATCTGTTTCAACCGCAACATCCATCAAATCCACAGAAACTGAAAACATTGTCTGAGTCTCCATCGAATTGGTGCAAATGTCTTCAATCTGAGTCTCGACTATTTAAGTGTGATGCATTTCAATTTGAATTCCAATTTAATTTACAGGGGTGTCTTCTATTTGTGTTCCAGTGGTCTCAAGGAGTTTTTCACTTTGAGTACCAATAGTTTTCAATTCTAATTTGTTCTTGCGATCCTTGCTCACTTATTTCAACCATTTTCTCAACTCTTTGATATTTTTCTTCATTTTCTTATACTCTATTGTCAATAGATTCATCCTCACACTATCTACTTCATTTTCCTTCTTAGTAAAGTGTTTGATTGGAGAAGAAACATTGGTATTTTCTTCAGGCGAAAGAGGGGTTATATCGTTACTAGGATTGCATTCCAATAAAACAGTATCTCTTGATAGAGCTTTTGATTTAGGTGTTTTTTCTGCATAAGTTTTTTCCTCGGGGCTTCTTTATACTTGAGGTTTGGGCTTAATATTTATTTCTACCTGAGTTTCTGGCTCAAGACTTCTTTCTACCTGTGTTTCTAGCTCTAGACTTCTTTCTACCTGAGTTTCTGGCTCAGGACTTCCAGTTATAGAGGAGACTTGTCCCCCTTGTTCATGTCACTCCTCCATATCTCCAAAGGATGGTAAAATTTTTGTATGACCAAAACAACGAGTAGAGGAAAAATCACTAGGGTGCGGTCCTGATCTTGTAATTGTCTAGATTGATTTTCCTCTTCGAAGAGCGTCCCCATGTTTTCCAAAACTTAGGTCACCTCTTCTTTATCACCTTGTGGGAAAACATTTTGTGGACTTGCAGGGTGTGTATGAGAAGGCCTTTCTTCCTCTGTTAATTATATAATTTTAGGTTGTGAACTTGTCCTCTTAGAACGTCTTCATTCTCCAAGGTCAAAGGCTAAAGTAGAGGTTTTCCTTTTTTATGCCCTCCTTGAGATTGTTGCCTCTAAATTTGTCGTTCATTATCTAGTTCACCAACTTCTCTATAATTTGGTGAACAACTACCCTTGCCTATACATTTCCTCGGTTTTCGTCTAGTGAGGGTAAAATAGGGTTTACAAAATTATGCAAGGTTAATTGATGCTCGACTAGTTCTCGAGTGACAATGAGATTAATTAGGCCATGATGGCTAATTGTAGCCTACAGGTTCTTAGCTTTCTTGACTTGACTAGCAACATCATGCAGTAAATAATTTAAAAGGAGTGGCAAATTAACTACAATCTTTTGCCTAAGTATTGCTAACAACTTAAGGTGTTTAGACTATACAACATCCCGTCGCCCATCACAAGTGATGTATTTCTGAACAATTGTTGCCAATTCTTGCCATGGATCCTTCAAAGATGCAACTTGAATTCCCTTGCCTTTCCGTATTAGTTCTTCACCCAACGCTTTGAATACTTCAATAACTTCATGCAATTGTACATGCTTCTAATTCCACTTTATGCCTTCTGTCGAAAGTCCTGAGACTTTGGCTATGACTGCTTTGGAGACTGTTATAGCTCTTCCTTCTATGGTTGTGTGTCCATTCTGTAACTTTTGTAAAAATTCCAGTGTAACATCACTATGAAATCCCTACAACCTGACTAGGTACTATATCCACCTGGCGCGTTTGATAATTGCTCGAGCCTATTCTATTAATTGCAATAGTATGGGATGATTGTGAATGGTGTTGCCTCCCATGCTTATTGTGCTCGTATAATAATTTCAGTACTCTGCATGAAATAACCTTACTTTTACAGTTTTAGTGTTGAACAACAACAAATAAGCTGCATGTAAGAGTTTCGATCATATTTTTTTATATAAATACGATAATAATGATTGATCAATTAGAAAAAGCTTTTTATAAATGAAATACTAATTAACCGGTCCAATCAAAAAGTCATGGCAGAGTTGGATAATTATATCTTTTCAAATCATTGTACCACATAACCTTCCCCCTCAAATAAGAAAAGGGGTTCCTTGTCCTCACAGTAAGGGAAAATGAGAACTACGCATGGCATCATTAATATGGCATGAAGTTGCTGGTGGAGTCAAATAGGTGGAGTAAAGCGAAGTAATTAATAATCACACGAGTGGTTAGAAATTATTGAAAAAAGAATAAATCATGTAAATATTTATTATGAGAATTAATTTTACCTTTTGTAATTATTAAAGTGAAATCTGACATGGCATGAAAAGAATAATGACTACTAGTGTCAACTAATTGGACGATGCTAAAGTGAATCATTAATGAATTTTCAATATTTATGTCAATTTTTAAAGGTATAAACACTATTAAATGGTGATTTCTCCTTTTGGATTAATTAAATAGGAAGTATTAGCATAGTAAAGAATTGGAAATATAGAGTACTACTCCAATACCATGGGCAGAGCCACTGTTGCCAGTAGGCGTCTATAGCCTTGACAAGGTTACCACTTAAACCCAAA
Source organism: Pinus taeda (assembly GCA_000404065.3). NCBI lineage: Eukaryota > Viridiplantae > Streptophyta > Pinopsida > Pinales > Pinaceae > Pinus > Pinus taeda. Next base: position 120,862 of record APFE031656732.1, on the reverse strand, counting down.
AATGAGCCAATATCCTCAACTTGTGAATTTTGTTTATCATTATTATTTATATATTTCGAAAAAGAGACCACTGTGTTGGCATGGTAAGTGGGTAACTACAATGCCATTCACCAGGGCAGAACAAAGTGAACAGGTTGGTTCTTCATGAGACGCCCTGTCCTTCGACAAATATAAAATCTGAATGGTCATTACCAGAGTGTGGTAGCCATAATGGTAATGTCTCTTTTGTTAAGTCCTTATGATCATGTTAGGTTGGCTCGTAATGAGACCTACTATCCTCTTTGAGAAATATTTATCTTATTTCCACTTTTTACATTGTAAGTTGAGGGAGGATCACTAACTCCTTATGACCTAGGGATGGTGTAGGAAGTAAAAGAATGCCTACAAAATATATGCTTTCTTTCCTTGCATTGTGTCAAAATGAACTTTCCATTTGAAAGTGTAAAAGAGAGAAACAACAAGTTGTTGATATTGGTGATGAATCAAATTAAGAATATACCCAAAGGAAAGACATACAACAAGTCATTCAATAGATGAACCATGACAAATTTAAAATAAAGGTAATAAGAAAATGGTTAAAAGAAATAATAATTTAATCAATGTGAATGCTTTTTAAAAGAGATTTCAATGCAAATTTATAGCCAAACATATGACTGTATAGGTAGAACAACAAGCAGTTTATTGGAAAGGAATGGAAAATGTTCAATCAGGAATGGATTACAAATGTTTTGTTAGGAATGGAACAACAAATGTCAAAAGGGGAATGGAACAACAAGTGTTCTATTGGAAATGGCACAAAAAATGTCCAATCAGGAATGGAACAACAAATGTTTTGTTGAGAATGGAACAACAAATGTCCAATCAGGAATGGAATAAAAAATGTTATGTCAGGAACAAAACAATAAATTTTTTGTCGGGAATGAAACAACAAATGTTCATTAGATGGAACAATGCTAGCTACTATATAGAACAACAATTGTTCATTTGATGAAACAACACTTTCTCATTTGACGGAACAACAACATAACAACAGTCGTATGTATCAAAGTCAGTAAAAAGGAACAACAATAGATATTTCAGAAAAGAAAAATAGTTGTCCGAAAAATGGAACAACAGTTGTTCATTCAAAAGGAACAACAACTGTAAAGCACACAAACTATAAAAGAAACAACAATTGTTTAAACAACACTTATTTCAACTCATTCATACAATCATGTTTAGTCTATTCAATCATGCAAGTAGAAAAAGAAGATGGAAAAATTAATAAGCTATGTTCGTAGAAAATATATACATTATTTACAATTGAGAAGGAATAATTTTGATGAAAGTAAGGATGTCGGGTCATCACTCCCTATAACTAAAATTTTCATAGTGGCCCGTGGGATCAATGTGTACCTATTGGTAAAAAGATTCTTTGGTGAGCGGCATGTGATAAAGTCATAACCGGTGTCTGTTTACTAGAAAAGGAGATCCATACCCATCAATGCTAATCAGATTTATAGTGCCATTATTGTGTACTTCATGAATCTCGTATGGGCCAAGCCATGTTGTTCGCAATTTTCCTGGGAAGTCTTCAAACATGGAATCATAGAGGAGTGCCCAGTCTCCTTTCTAAAATGTTTTCTTCTTAATAAGGTTGTCGTTGCACTTAGCCATTTTTTGTTGAATAAATGTTGTACGTTGTAGAGCAAGTAGTCGTGCTTCATCCAAATCATTTAATTGTTGAAGTCATTTTGTTTGGGCCTCCATTAGATCCACTCCCACTTCTTGGGATGTTCTGAGAGCCTTTATTTCAAATTCGATAGAAAAATAGGTTCCTTACCAAACACAAGCTGGTACGACAAATAGACAACATTGTTTCACCAAGCTGTGAGATAGGCCCATAAGGCCTCTGGAAGTTTAGCAACCCAGTCCCGCAGTGTGTTGAAACTATCTTAGTCAAGATCAGCTCAAGGAGCTTGTTCGTGCTTTCAACCTGCCCATTATCTTGTGGGTGATATAGAGAAGTGACTCTATGTGTAATGTGATGGTTCCGCCGCAAGCTTATGTCACATAAATTATGGCCCTCCATCTATTATCACATCCCTGGGTAAACCATACCACACAAATAAATCAAACAAAAAATTAATTACCATTTCTTTCATAGCCCTTGGCAAAGCTAGTGCTTCTACCCACATTGTTACATAGTTTGTAGCAATGCGTATGTATGAATTTTGGTTTGATGGCAGATTCAATGGGCCAACAAAATCCATTGCGCATCATTTGAAAGGCTCCATTACCAACTGTGGCTACAATGACATCTCATTGACTTCACTAGGATGGTGCATCCTCCGACACCTATCCTAGCCCTAGAAATATTATTTTTCACCTTTAAAGATAGTGGTTTAGTAATAGCCCATTTGAAATATTTTATGTCCAGTCCTACGATCTACAAATTATACACCATAAGGCTCATCATGGAAATCTCTCAAAATGTCGTAGGTCTCATCTTCACGAATATATCATCATATATGCATATCAGTCCCTGTGTGAAAAGGATATCCACCAATCCAAGAAAATCGGGCGCTGAGTTGGACAATTAGCTTCCTTTCTTTAGCTGACAGGTGCCTTGGTAGTTTTTCTACCACGAGATAATTTTCCACATCTTTATAACAAGGTTTCTTTACTTCCACAACAAACAAATGTTCATTTGGAAACTGGTCATCCATTGTTGATGGATTGTTTGTTTTAGGTACACGAGACAGAAAATCAACAACTAGATTTTCCTTCCCTGGTTGGTCCTTAATAGTGATCTCAAACTGCTGCAAAAGTAATAGCCAACGAGTCACCTTCCCATTAGTAATAGGTTTATTTTCTAAATATCTAGTGGCGGAATGATCAGTATACAGAAATACTGAATAGCCTGTTATATAATGTCTAAACTTGTTTATGGCATAAATAACAACTAAAATTACTTTTATGTGACCAGTAATTGATTTCAATGGAAGTGAGATTTTTGTTGATATAATAAATAGCATAGGGAGTTTCATCCTCCTGCTATCCAAGAACAATGCCTATTGTTGTGTCTGATTCGTTTATAGAAATATGGAAAGGTAGCTCCCACTTTGTTCCTTGTAATATTGGTGTAGTTGAAATCAACTTTTTCAGATCTGCGAAGGCAACATCACATTTGTTAGACCAATTAAATTCAACATTACCAGTTAAAACATACAAAGGTGCAAAAATTTTTGAAAAAAATTCTATAAATTTGCGGTAATACCCTGTATATCCAATTAAACTACATACCTCAATTTGGGTGGTTGGTGTGGGTAGTGCAAGAATTAACTCAATTTTCATGGATCTACCTATATTCCTGCATAGAGATGCAGTGTTCCCAAACCATAACTTCAATCATCATCATATAACATTTTACATTGCTCAAGCATAACCTGGTGGAAATGCATCATTTGAGTACCTTTTCCAGATTTCTCAAGACCTATTCAAATTCAATCCCATAGGGGCTAAAATCATCCACGTAAATTTCAAGCCCTTTGTCGATCAGATCAGAAAAAATTCTCAATATCGCCCTCTGCAATGTGGTTGGGCTGTTGCATAAACTAATGGGTAGAACTCTGTATGCAAACGTACCCCACAGGCAAGTAAACATGGTTTTTTCTTGGTCTTTAATGGTGATCTGGATCTGATTATAGCCACTGAAGCCATCGAGGAAGGAAATTTTTTTGTTTCCCTCCTAAGGTGTCGAGAACTTGATCAATGCGTGGAAGAGGGAAATGGTCTTTCTAGGCAGTTTTATTTAGTTCCCTGTAGTCCATGCAGATTCACGATTTCCCATTTTTCTTGGGAACGACTACGAACAGGGAGACTCACTAGCTATCTGAGATAGGATAAATAAAATTTACGTCCAACAACTTTTACAGCTCCTATTTCACAATATCCCTAAGGTGAGGATTCAAGCTTCTCTGGGGTTTCTGAATGGTGCGAGCATCCTTCTCGATGTAAATATGATGTGTACACAACTAGGGATCTATACCTTTCATGTCTGAGTATTCCCAACCAAAATATTTTTTATATTTCCGAAGTACTTGAATAAGCCTTTACTGTTGGTGGCTTTCCAGGTTATCATTGATATTAAGCATTTTACATGGTTTAATCTCAATTGGCCGGCTATTATAAAAAATGGTCGTGGGTATAGGCTAATCGTCTACGTCCTTAAAGGGATTTCCTTGTGCTTCATTATCAAGAATGGATTTTAGTACTTGACATGTCAGATTATTCATGAAAACTAGCCTATTAATGAAATTGTTAGTCACATCGTCCTCCTTAAATTGCAGAGCTTCTTCCAATGCGAAAGGAGAGCATATATTTTCTTCCAAGTATCTAGGTGGGTGTAAATAAGTATTTACAATAGGTAGACTTGTTTTAGCACGGGGATATAAAACAAGATTCTTCACAACATTTCCTTGTGTAATAGTCATGTTTCCTACACGACATCCTATATAATCATTTGTCGTGGCTAACCAAAGTCGACCTAACATCAAAGGATGTCCATATAGCCTACTCCTTGGGTTAATGACTAGGAAATCCATAGGATATTCTAAGGAATCAACACAAATAGTTACATCCTATAATGTTCCCTCGGGTCTAACTACTGATATGTTAGAAAGTTCTAATAAGGTTGAGGTGGGTTCCAAGGCTATAATGCCCAAAACCTTACAGGTTTCAATAGTCATAATATTGATGACCGCTGCAAGATCTACTATTGTGTTTGGAAAGGTGCTACATTGTATTTGAATAGTTACTATAGGATTCCTTGAGTTTTCATATTTAATTGACTCTTGTTTACCCAGAGGTAGGTCAGACAAATTTCTTACCACATGCACTCTTGGTGGATTTTTCAATTTCCTCCCAGGCTTCTTTCCAGATAACTCCTTAATTGTTTTTGCATAGATTGGGATGTCTTCTACGGCCTGGAGGAGCGAAATATTTATACACAAATTTTTTAATACCCCTAATATATAAAATCAGGATAGATAGCAAGTTTAGGGATTGCTAGTCTTTCGGGGAATGGGGGAGAAGAAATTATAATTTCATCTAAATTTTGATGCTTGACTATTTATTCTCCCTATTTTATTTTGTAGCAATCGCAGTCAAAGGATTTATTTTAGTTTTTTCTTTTCTTATATGGAAATAAAGTGCCCTGACCTCAGCTGAAGCTTATTACATTCTATTGGTTCTGTCTTATTATTCGAACCCTCAATAATTTGTATATATTGGATTGGTTTATTGTTATTAGGATTCGGATTTCGTTGAGCTGGTTGTTGGGGGTGTACTGAAGGCTGAGGGTTCTGAAATGTACTAGGAAATGTGGGTTGGGGTTGAGAACCCACTCCCATGGGTAAATTGCTCATCTGCATAGGTCGCTACCAGTTTTTAGGCTAATTCGGGTTCTGTGAGGTGGAAGTAGCCCACTTTGAAGGGTAAGGACTACTAGCTAAATTTGCTAGAAAGTGGCGAAGGATTATTGATTTAGCCCACCAGCTCCTGGCAAGGTGTTGAGGGTTAAAAATGTCTACCTCAATATTGGGGATAACCACCCGGTCTGGACCTTAAAGCAACTCCTTTTCTGTTTGGAGTAGTGGCTCCGACTGGTTTAACTAGGTCCAGTTAACTTTTCTCCATTGCTATTGGTTTATGATGTATCTTTAACTACTAATAGACAAGCATATCAAATCACTTCTTCTTGCTGATCGGACAAGAGAATGACCCTTACATTGATTTGGGTTCAGCCAAGCCACAACTAAAATTTTGCCTCTTTGAGAAGAGGACTTAAAAGAATGCAGAACTTAATCTAAATGCAAGCTTATTCTGTAATGCAAGCAAAAAGAAACTAATCTTAATCCTATCTTAATTAGGAAGATATAGATCTAACCCAACTAAGAGCAAGGTGATTAAATGATAAGGATTTAAATATTTCTGGCTTTTATTTAATGCCAAGCTGACGAATTAGTTCAATTAACTGAAATTTGTGAATACTGAAACATATCCTATTGAGACCTTTTAACTGAAATAATAAACCAACAACACTCAGTAAATAATTCACAAAAATGATATTGATTGTCAAGTCAGTAAATCCAATAATTAAACAATAATATGCAGAAATAGTTTGCAATGCATTACTATTTAATAAATCAGTTTTATAAGACATATTTCTGAGTAAATAGTTACACAAAAATCAGAATTTAATCCATAAGATTAGAGATACATAATAACAACATTGGGACAAATTACCCATATTGACAAAAGTGCACAAACATGAATAAAATGATGCATTCTTGTTATCATAAAAATGAAACTAGTATTTGAAACAATGGTATTAGAAATACCAATTTATTGAATCCATTTCTCTGACCTTGGTCTCCAATAATCCTTTACATTGCTTGAACTTCTGCTTTCAAAGCTAGAGCCACAATAGTGAAAACTCTGTCCATCATACATAATTCAAGATAGAAAAGAAAAATACTCAATAATCCCCAGATTTGAGATTTTTTGTCCTCCTTCCTACAATTATAAATTCCTATTGCAGAAATGCTTTTAGAAGTCCGAAATTGCAGAGGAGAGCAACCCTTAATTACATTCTGCAATCTAACATTTATAATATTTCCAAAAGTATTTTGAGAGGAGAGTTTGTTGAAGAAAATTTGTCCAATCAATTTTATATTCTCAAAATTCCAATCTTTAATTGCTGGAGCATTTTCATTGATTAAATATTTTTTTCTCCATATCCTTTCTACTGCTTTCTTATGAAAAGAAATCAAAATAAATTAAGATGCAACAATATATTCAAAATATCATTTCTAGCATTAAAACAAATCCAATCAAATTCAATTTAAATAAATAATTGAAAATAAAATATAAACTCTCTATTGATGCATGGGATTGTTTAATTGGCCAAGGATATCATTGACCAATGGATCTGCATTCAGAAGAGGCTTGGATAAATGAAAATGCAGAAAATAAAACTCAGAAAAATTATTTTGTTTTAAAAATTTGGAGCTTGATCTTATGCCTGATGTTTGACTCAATAAATGATCAAATGTGTTAGTGAAACCTCCTGATAAATGTTCTTCTTGATTTTAGCTTTTTAATGAGCCATCCTGGGCCTCATTTGGCCAAGTATAACTCAATCTATGAGCTTCCAAAGTTGGTGGGTCAAATCTGGCATAAATCTAGAAATTTTGTTGCTCGACTAAAAAAATTAGAATTTTTAATTAAAAATTGCAATCCTAAATTAGACTCTAATTATCTAATAATTAATACTAATTTAATTTTTAATTATAAATTAAACTAATTATTAAATAAAATATTTATTAATCTAACTAACTAATATAATGACTATTTCATAAACTAATTAATCTGAATAGTAATTAAATTTAATTAAATTAAATTAATTAAATTTTATATATTAATTAAATTATTTAATTTAAAATTTAGTATATTAAATATTTAAATTAATTTTTAAACTATAACTATCCTCACCATATGTTAATATACATAAGCCATTTCAAAATAATGAATGAAGATATGAGCTTGAAAGTCAATGTTTGACTTATCGCTTCGGAGGAAGCCTTGAGTCGGGGTTCATAAAACATATACCAATTGAGGACTCCCGATGCGATGGAGCGATCGCATTGAAACTCAAACAAATAAATAATGAAGTTCTGCAATGACACTTATGCCAGTTTGTTGTATTTTTGCAATCGACAAATTGGGAGGATGGTGTATATCAAGGTTTTTAAAAAATATTTCATTTGAATTTTCCCAATGCGATCTGCCGATTGTATAATAAAAAAGATACTATTATCTATATATTTTGCTATATAATTATATCTTTTGGTTTTATTTTAATGATGTTCAATTTAGTTATGAAATTATTCTAAACTACAACCACTTTGAAAATAATAAAAAAAATAAACTACAACCACTTTGACATTCTGGGTTTTCGAGATTGGTAATCTATTTGAAAATTGGAGGAAATTACTGAAATCCTGATGCTTCATGATTTGGCTGTAGAAGTAAAAAAATGAAAAATGTTAGTAATAACTAACTAGGGGTTAATATTTAAAATAAATGCATTAACGAACTAACTTAATTACAAAAATGGAATATTGTACATTTTATGCTTTTTTAACTTAGGCAACATAAATGATTAGACTTCAAAGGAGTGCCATTTACAAACCAGTTGATCAAATGAGACAAAACAAGTACCAATGGGAAGCTTATAAAAAATCAAATTTAACAAAGAAATCAAAAATAAAAGTCTAAAAATGAAAAATTAACAAAATCGTAGGATAATCAACTAAATAAAAATCCTAAAAGGTGTTTAGATAAATTTTTTTATAGAAAGGGCCCCCATTATTTGAAGTGAACAAATCAATAATGGGGGGGTTGTGTTTTTACCACAACAATGGTGAAACATGGTAGAAGAACCAGTTATCTCTATTTGATATGAATGAGATTTTCCTGAAATCAAAGTAAAAATAATTAAAGAAGAGAAAATTACTTTTTGGAATGCTTGACTAGGTTCATTAATTTGAATAAAAGCAAGAATCATCTTACTATAATTTTCTTAAATTTCCTCATAAATTAAAATATTTCATAACTCTATATTAGTCCTTAATTAGCTGTAGAGATAAAGCAGGGGTCACTTTACAGCTTAGCTTTTAAAATATACTCATTTGTCACAGCTAGAGCCACTGCTACCAGTAAACATCTATAGTATCGACAGGGTTACCTTTTAATCATCAATGATTCAGAATCCCATCTATTTAAGAATTATTGACCTGAAGATAAATCCATTTATATATGTTTATTTTCTTTGTATTTGTTTTTTTTTTTTTTATTCTTAAAAGTCATTGTCCTGGTTTGGTAGCCAGATAATTGACAATGCCATTCATTGGTTATAATTGAACTGAACAAGCTAGCTCGTGATGAGACCCCTTGTCTTATAATTGTTTGCAATCATAAGCCATTACCCTGGTTTGTTTAGTAGTGTTGGTAATGTTAGCCTATTTTTCCCCTATGATCATGGTAAGTAGGCTCATGATGAGACCTCTTATCTTTTAAGTTTAAAAATATTTGTGGATTACACTCTAGAAAAATAAGGCTCTTTGGGATAGGGAGAATCATTGCTTCTTTAAGAGTTAAGAATGACAATTTCAAAGTTAAAGGTGTTTTCCTATAAAGTGTCTTTACATGGATAAAAATAACTTTTCTTGACTGATAATAAAATTTTGAAAGATCTTAATAAAATATTGAAATCTCAAAAAGATTACAATTTTGATGAAAATAATTTTCTCAGATTCTATGATACTATGTCAACTTCTTTTGTTCTATAATATCTTCCTTAAGTATGTCTACCTTTATAATAAGAAAAATAAATTTTATTAAGAGATTTAAGAAAAAGATAAGAGATGACTATTAACAATTTTTTCCTATGTATGCCAACCATTGTTAGGCAACAAGAAGGCCTTCCATATAAATCCTGATAGAGTCATCAAAATTAAAACTAAAAACAAAAGGAAAATAATTGTTAAGCTAAAGTGAGAAAATAAATTGACAAATAAAAATACAAATGAAGAAATTAAAAGTGAAAAGGAAAATCCAAGTTTTGAAATACAAACTCTAACAAGAATGTTTATACCATTGTCTCAACAAAATGAAGTAAAGGAAAATAATCATGTAACCATTCATTCTTATGTCGAGTTTCAAAAAAAATATAGCTTGCAGGGTTGTAAATGTTTTAGGCTTTAGATAGTAGTGATGATAATATTCAGCCTCAATGAAAATTTCTGCTTGATGTCATTCTTGTTGTTTCAAAGCATCATCTTAATAATTTTCTAATAAAAGGAATGCTTAAAGAAACAGATTAAAGGTTTGGAAGCTTCCTAGTGTAGCTGTGTCAACGAAGATTATAGCTTCTTATTAAAATGAAACCAGGAGAAGAGTATAGGACTTCCAAAATATGATTTGGCGGAGGATTGAAGAGCTGCAAAACAAATTTATATATCAATAAAATTTAAAAACAAAGCTGAAACTAAAGTAACGAAATGGAAATTAATGAAAGTGAGTACATGAATCTTACCATTGGATGATTGCATTTGATCTTACCTGAGAGGTATTAGTTTCTCCAAAACTAGCTGACTTCTTATTTTAGTTAAAATTAAAAACATGAAGAAGTCAAACTAACCAAATTCGTATAACCCAAAATCATTATTTATTTTACTTAAACTAAAGAAAGTAGTAAAATGTAAAAAATGGAATACTTTTGTTCAAGGGAATCGAAATTAAAACAAATGCATCAGAAATGAGAATGAGAATTTGCAGTAATGAATGTTTTCAAAATATTATAAGTTTCATATAGACTCCATGATTTTTATAAATTGTCCAGAATTAAGATCAAATCCAAGATAATGAAATTTAAATGTGAAGATAGAGAGGTCTTTGAATTTCATATCAATTATGGAATTATATATTTAAACCTGAAATATATGAGAAATTGAAATGATTTAAATATGCTACAAATTTGTAATCAATTGCTTTAGCACCATAGAGGTTACCCAAGATTGCTTTAAAATATTTCATACAACAAAGTGCCTTATCAGATGATTTACATTGCATGTTTCTTCACCATGCTTAAAGTTCAATCTGCAAACATTTCACCTTTGTTGATATGCCATATATTGATTAAATGTTAATGGCATAGAGGCATGCATTAGAGTCTATCACATCGGAGGTTGCAATAGCAAATTTGTGATATGATAACATGCAAAGAGAATATGTGCAATGAGATGGAATGATCACACCATTGAAGAAATGTTATATTGATGATCGGGGATAGTCATGTCATGCTTTGTGCTTTGCACATAGCACATCGAAATTGTGATATGAGAATAAAAATGCAATGAAGTGATAACCATATCGGCATATCGAAATATTGAAAAATAGTCATGTTGGAAATGCCAACATGATACTTGCGATAGTGGTGATGCGATGGATGATGTGTTTCTCAGCGATCGACAAACTTCAAGTACAAGATGTAATACAATATGATTCTTTCGATGAAGATATGTGATGAATGATGGGGCTCTTAGGTGGGACCGGCTTTGAACCTCAAAAGAAATCGACGATTAGCAAACTTACGTACAGGATGCAACAATTTTGATATGCTGATATGCGATGAAGAATGGACTCGATGGATTTATTATGACCATTTAATATCATATCGGATCCGAGACATCAGTACTTTTAAAATTATGCCCCTACCATTATTGCGATTGACCGGACTCGATATTTCTTATGAACTTTATTTAACTTTCATATTGGGTCCAGAATTATGTGTACATCACAATATTGGTAAAGTCAATTATCGGAGATTGGTGATTTAAGATAATGGAAGTATATTCAATTGAAAATCTCAGAGATGTGAAATGCGATATGGAATTTTATGAGAAACGGAATGAGGTAACACATTGGAGTTCTTGTATTAACAATTTTTTATTGGTAAACACTAAGAGTCACGTCTGATGGGATATCCCGATATAGATATTTGTGATATGGATGATGTAATATCATAATGAAATAATTGACGAAGATGAGCGGGATGGGAATATTGCGAATATATATCCACTGTAGTATCAACAATATGAAAATCAAGCTGAAATGTTTCAGATATGAATCTTGCGACATTGTTTTAAATTTCAATTGGGTTTTCTAATAAATGAAAGCAAAGTTAAAGAATGATCAAATTCTAGTGAATCACAAATAAAATTTCCCTGAACCTGTTGCAAATTTGAAATGGGTTTGCTGCTTACTTCAAGTTTTGAAAACAAATGGAAACCTGCAAATGAAACAGATCAAAAATAAAAAATAAACTAAAGAAAAGAAACTAATAATAGATGAAAATGAACTTATAAATGTGTACCTAGAAGGAAATTGTCTGTAGATTTTACCTCATGAACCTTCAAATTCTTCCTTTGATTTATCAAAATTCTGACTTTGTCCAAAATCATCTCATTATTTATTCTAAACTAGAGTTGGAAATCGAGCTGAATAAAATCTATTTATTCATGTTCAGGAAATTTGAAATTCATAAAATTCACCAGAAATAATATGAAAATATGCTTCCCTTTGAATTGCAACAACAATTTATTACCTCTTCTCATTCCAAATTAACTTGAGAAAAATTTGCATTGTTATAGTGACTATTCAGTAATGCCTTTAGTAAATAAATATCATGTAGATCGTAACATCAGATAATAAACTAAAGATTAGAATGGGATAAAGCCACTCATTGTGAAAAAATATCAACACAGATTTAAATGTGTGCACACAACAAAATGGACACCCTTAAGGCCATTTTAACAATTTTTGAGGAAGATAATATGAACTTCATGTGATTACAGTGAAAGGTTAGACTGACTAATAATGATTGAATTGGAATTAAGCTTATAACAGACAATCACACATTTCATGAGATAATGAGATTGTGCAGCTTTATATCCTCAAAACCTTTAACAAATAAATTTCATAAGAAAATATTGTAAGCACATCTTGAAATGGAGAAAATTGGCTTTGAGGTAATTGGTGCCAAGTGCAACCTCAATTGAATTTAGTCAAGACATTATTCAAAATAGGCAGAGTAGAGATGTTTCTACAAGAAATTTTTTTATTTAAAAATGGGAAGCAAGAATAAAAAAGTTTCCAATGAGAAGAAGATGTTTCACTGAACATGTATGAAAAGAATTGATTCCTTTGCTTTATTTGTATCTGTAGAACTATTGACAATAAATCAACTACATTATTTCTACTCCTATTCTAACCATATGTCTTATCACTCAGGTTGTCCCTAAGCTCCTGAAGGGATATGGCCGAGGTAACCACAAACCAATCTTTGGATTGCAGGTTCTAGCCCACCTGCAATCAGAGAGGGCTCTTTCTTAATGATTTAGCTTTGTTGAAGATGATTTTAGGCTAGCTATTTGGTTCAGTGGGTTTTGTTTAAGTTTGGATGGAGTTTGAATGGAAGGAAGTTGCATTCAAGTAGAGAGGTAAGGGATAGTGTGATAAGTTTCAAACCATTGGGCATGGAGTCACAGATTAAGGCTTGTTGTAGCGTTTTCTTGGACACAAGAGGATTATAGAGCAGGATAGCTATACATGAAACAATATCAATTGCTGAAAAGATGGAATGAAAGTTAGAGATGGAAGGCAATTAAGAATCTTTCATCAGCTGACAGAGAAGGGAGGTGAATGAATGGTTATCTAGGAGCAGTTAAGAATTCCTAAACTAACATTCATATGTGAAAGAAATAGTGTAAACATGATCATTTAAGTATGCATATTAATAACCATTCCTGATGAAAACATGTAGAAATCACAGAAATTGAGCATAGGGTGCTGCCAAGCAAATCCTAAACTATCCTTCCTTTCTGTGATTTTAGATGGTGGATCATAGATGATAAAACAAACATAAAAAACCAAACAGAGTTAAGGAACACTTATAGAACCATGTAGGAGCACAGGAATTCAACAATCACTCTTCAGCCAATTGAACATGGTGCACAGTTCATTCTCCGCAACTCTCAAGCAATCTTTGATTATAGAAATTATCAGCTATATAGTGCGAGTCTCTGCTCGAGAAAAAAAAGATTGAACCAACAAAGATTAACCAACGAACCCTTATTACATTTTTTAGGGTTGTATATATAGGTAAAATATCTAAAAGTATTTATTACAACTGACCTAAACAGGTATGTTGGAAAGCTTTCTAAAACCTAATTTATGCTCGAATTAAATGCAAGTCTCCTTTGGGCTGCACCAGAGGTAGCTGGATCAAAAGTGAGTTGATGTGGTTTCCTCTGTGACTTGGTGCAGTGGTTCTGTAATAACTGTGCATCGAGTTCTGGTCCACTGATCTTTTGTGATTTTAATGTGCCATCATTTGTGCTGGTCAGCTTTGAATGTTTCCTTAACCGCTTCTTGACTTTCAAGGTTTTTTTTTAATACTTCGTTCGCCTCCAGCCCTGAGAAGACCTCCACTGATACTCTCTACCGCTTCCTGATACTCTTTGACATGGCTTTTGGCTACATATTTGCTATGATATACTTTAATCTCTGAACTGGGTCTCTCTCTATCCTTTGATACGTTCAAATCTGCAAAATCGAGCCTTTTCTGCCTTTTTCGGTGCAAAAATGGCAAAGGAATCAAAAGATTCCCTAAAGATTCTCCAATATGGCCTATTTCCCGTAGCGATGCGCGATTAGCACTAAGTGCTAATCGTGCATCGAAAACTGGCTCATAAATTCGATCCGGGGCACTGAAGCTTGATTTTTGCACTTGCGCGTTTTTTGAGCTACTGATGTCAGCATGACGTCAGCAGTGGGACCCCCCTGTACGGATGTGACGTCAGCATGATGATGTGGCAGTACGGTAGGGTGATATGGCAAGGTCACGGTGGTAGGGTGAAGGTAGGTGAGCGGTGAGGTGAGGGCGATGTGGCAGGTTGACGCGGCGCCCACGCTATGCAAGGAGAGGGCGGTTTTTGGCTCACATCGAACCGCCTTTGGTACGGAGGTGGTATTTGTCAGGGGCAGCCCGATGCAATGGGATGCCGCTAGTTGTCCCGGTGTACGTCGGTAAAACCGTCGGACATTGGGTGCTAACCAACCATCACAAAAGGGCGCCCGATATGTATGAGGGTCGTCAGATCTGGGAGGGGTGATCCAATGGTGGACGGGCGGAGAAGAAGCACAGGCTTTAATATAAATGCGCGTGTGATAAAATTCAATTTTTCGTGGCCTGGGGTGGGTTTTGAACTTTAGAAAATGGTGTAATATGGTTTGGTGCTTTGGTTATTTATTAATCGGACATCAATAAATATGAAAAATCAAATGTGCGGGGATTTGTGAATGCATTTGAAGGGGGTTTTTGTGTTTTTGGAAGGATTCCAAACACCTCGGAGGGGAAACTTATGCAGAGATGAGGGTTCTTACTAAGATCCAGGTGAATTTAGTAATTCCGAAGGGGATATTTATGGTTATGTTTCAACTAGAGGGATGGGATATTTACATAGGGGAATTATTACCATAGTTTTAGTAGGGGGAAGGGAAATAGATAGGGATTTAAATAATAATGTCAGGAGTTAATATGAAAATGACAAGAAGGAACTAAGTCTCAGAGATCTTAGGCTTTAAAGGGGAGATATAACTTTGTAGAGAAAATATGGACCCTCCTTGAGTAAAGCAGATCTTTATGAAGGAAAATGATATGGAAAATGATGAAACTAAGAGATATCAAACAGATCTTGACGTCTTTTGGGGAAGTTAGTAAATGAGTTAGGGAAGAGGGAGAAGGGAAGTTAGTCATGCCTCGCTTGAATTCCTTCAAATGGGAACTGCTTTGCCATACTGATTGAATAGATATAACATCTGAAAACACAAAACTGATCCCAATCAATGGTTCTGCAAGCACAAAACTACCTACCCAGCCTACTTACCTAACATTTTTTCTTCTTTTAGTTTAGGTGCACTTAGAGTTGCAGACCCATCTTTTCAACTTTTTCTTTTTTTGTCCTCCTATCTACAAACTACCCTTATTTCTTCCAAGGGCCCAGATTAAGCAGTTGGGCTCCTTTGATTCTCTATCTATCTAAGAATCTGCCAAGATTAAGCTGTTTGGACAGATTATTGATTCTCTATATTCTAAAATAGGAAATTGAAACCTAGGGAGACCAAGATTAAGTTGTTTGGACCTCCCTTTAGCTGAGAATTCTACAAAAGTGGAATAACTCTTCAAAATTGGAATGTAGCAGATGAACTTTGACTAGCACTCTTTCATGGCCTCTTTCTTTGGTGTCTGTCAGCAAATATGGAACATTGGAGCATGCAAAGTATGACATATTTGGCTTGTAAAAATGTCAATCATGAAGTATGAGTAACCTGCTGCAGTAGGAGGCTAACAGTGGCTCCACTTGGGGATGGATTCTCCTTGTGAAAAGCCAAGAACAGCAGGTCAGACTGCCTTGATCTTCTGTTGTTGTTGTGCATTGAAACTTCTTAGTACTGAATGTTAGATTGATTTGAAATTTTGGGCCGGAAACAACACTTTCCCTCAATTGATTTGCTACATGAGCTGTGAAGCACTGCCTGCTTTCTTCTGTATGCTTTAGCATCCGGACTGTTACAAAAATAAAATAAATTTCTGATATATACAAACATTTATGTACGGAAAATAACATCGTCTGTTTTTTCTCAATCAAAAGGGATCATGGTAATGTTTTAACATTCGGCCATTAACAGGGCCTTCTTCAGCTGTGCTGCCATCTAGAGATTTGAGGAAATATGTGTTATTTCCTTGCACAGCACTGATAATGTATGGACCCTTCAAAAGAAAATCAAATTTTGCATGTTTTTCCTTGACCTCTCTTCGTGAGTCCCATCTTAGAACTTTGCTGCCAATCCAGAAGTCCTCTGCTTTAGCTTTCTTATCAAACATCTTTTTTAGCTTCTTTTGCAACATTTGAGCTCTGTGATACACTTGCTCTCTGGTTTGCTGAAGATGAGTGGTTTGATTTACTCTTCTCTGCATGTCATTTGGTTCAACCTGAATCTCCTGTAACAGTTTGATAGTAGGAATGCCCAAAGATGAAGGAAATCTGGCTTCCATGCCATATACTAGCTCATAGGGGCTCATCCCAATGGATTTCTTGGTTGACAGCCTATCTGCCCACAGTGAATTTGTGAGTTTCCTATGCCAGTTCTTTTTGTTTTCCTCCAGTAGCTTCTTTATGATGTTGATGAGGCTTTTGTTGGATGATTCAGCCAAGCCATTACCTTGAGGGTAGTAAGCTATACAGTGGCCCAGGGTAATGTGGAATTTATGGCAGAAGTTGATCATCCTTTTGGATTTGAAGGCAGCAGCATTGTCATTGATGATTTTCTCAGGGTAGCCAAATCTGGAAAGGATATTGCCTTCAAGGAATTGAATAATGGTGGAGTCATTGGCTTGTCTACATGGGATGGCTTCAATCCACTTAGTGAAATAATCAGTGGCTATTAAAATCCACTTGTACTGGCCTGAGGAAGAGGGATGAATTTCTCCAATGAAGTCGAGACCCCATTGTTGAAAAGGCTTCTCGGTTGAAATGGGCTTAAGGGGCAAAGGCAGTAATTTTCTTTTCCCTTCAAAGATTTGGCATTTGTGACATGAAACAACAAATTTCTTAACATCTGTAAGTAGAGAGGGCCAATAATATCCAGCCCTTAAAATCTTATCAGCAGTGGACTTCCAATATAAGTATCCTCCACAGTCCCCTGCATGGAATTCTTTCATGACGTTGTTAGTTTCATTCATAGTCAAACAATTAAGCAATATACCTTCATGATTTTTCCAAAACAAGGCACCATCTATGACACAAAACTTTGATGATTTCATCCTTAAAAATCTTTTCTTAGTGCTGGAGAATCCTGGGGGAGCACATAAATTTAACAATACAAAGCAAATATCAACATACCATGGGGATTGCAAAAAGGTTTCACTGATCTGTGGAGTCGCCAGCTCCAGTTCATTGTCCAGTTGATTAATGTCTAAGGCTTGGAAATTTGTTTCAGACATTAGTTTTGCTAAACCTTGTCCTTTTATTAGCTTGGTAGGTTTTATCTCAATGTCATATTCAAGAATGCTAGAAATCCACTTGCCTCTTTTGGCTTCTAGTCCCTCTTGAGTTAATATGTCTTTTACCACAGAGTTTGGGACATAGGCAATCACATGGGAGTGTAAGATATAAATTCTGAAGTCTTTGATGGCCTTAACAAGGGCATAAGCCTTCTTTTCCATGATCTGATATTTCAAGGGTGGATCTCTTAAAGCTCAGCTGAAGAAAGAAATTGTCTTTTCATTACCTTGGTTGTCCTTTTGCAAAAGGACAGTGGCTATGGTGTGCTCAGATGCAAAAGAAAAAATGATAAAATCTTTGTCGAATTGCGGACTGGTGAGGACAGGCATTTGAGTCAAGGCGGTTTTGATACTTTCAAAAGCTTGCTTGGTTTCTAGAGACCATTTTACCTTGGCATCCTTCTTTAACATATTGCTCAATAGCCTTATTAGCTTGGCTAGGTTTGGGATAAATCTTCTTAGGAAGTTGATCTTTCCAAGGAATGCTTGCAGCTCTTTTATGTTTCTTGGATATGGGATTTGGAGGATAGATTGAATTCTTTCAGGATCAATTCTAATCCCATTTTTTGATATGATATGGCCTAGCATCTTGCCTTCCTCAAGGGAAAATAGGGACTTCTTAGGTTTCAAGGAAAATTTGCCTTAGATTCTTAATGTGCTCTTGGTCAGATTTGGAGAAAGGGGTTAGGTCATCAAGGTAAACAACAAGGAAATCATGTATCTCCTTGGCAAATGCAATATCCATTTCTCTTTGAAAGGTAGCACCAGCATTCTTTAGCCCAAAAGGCATTTTAACATACTTAAATATTCCCCATGGTGTGGTAAAGGCTGTCTTGTCTTGGTCATCCGGGTGAACAAGTATCTGACTAAATCCTGAAAATCCATCTAGTAAAGAAATTCTAGATGACCCCACTACTCTTTGTAGGATATGGTCCATTTTGGGCAAAGGATAGTGGTCTTTTAGAGAGACCTGGTTTAAATTTCTCAAGTCTACACATAGTTTGATCTCTCCTGATTTTTTCCTTGTGGGAACTAAATTAGATACCCATTCAGAGAATCTGATGGGCGCAATGATACCTGCTTCAAACATTTTCTTTATTTCTTTTTCAATGAGAGGAAGAAGCATGGGGTTGATTCTTCTAAGTTTTTGTTTGAACGGTTTTTTATTTGGTTTTAAGAGAATGGTGTGTTGAATTATTGAGGTGTCATAGGACTTCAAGTCCTCATAACTCCAAGCAAATACATCTTGGAATTCTTTGAACAAATCGACATATTTTGGTTTTTGATCAAGAGGCAGGTTTTTGGATAATTTAATCATCCTGGGCTTGTCTACTGTTCCTATGTTATGTTCTTCAATAGCCGCATTTATAGGCTCCATTTTTGGTTTCTTAGGCACATCATCGTTATCAAACATGTCTTCTAATGGAGTTAGTCCAACAAGAAAAAAGTTATCCTTCAGGTCAATGAACTCAGCCTCAACTCTGGCTATTTCTTCTAGATGCATATTTTTCAGCTCTTGCATCTTTGCATTGTCAAAAACTATTGGGTTAAGGATCTGTTTAGCTATTGCAGCTGTTACACCCTTCTGATTTTCTTCTGTTAGCTGTTGGGAATCATTCATGGCATCCATGTCAATGTTTGCATTCGAATATTCGCCCTCAAGAGTGAGGAAATTGTTAATCTGGGCATCATTTTGAAACACTTGCCAATCTTTAACATTGTTAGGGACCGAGGGTCTATGTTTTATCTCAGCAGTGAAATGGTGATTTGGGCTCAAGGGAAGCTGCATGTACTAGCAAAAAGTTGCTAGGCTGTGAGCATGAATATTATGGTCTCTTGAAATTTTGGCAAGCTTGGATTCATTGAAAGACTTGAGTATTTCTGTGGCAACAGTCCTATAAGCTCTCATTCTATTGTCATTGGTAACAAAGTTACCTTTCATTTGTTGTATAATTAAATCAGAGCCACCTAGAATAGACACTTTTGCAACTCCTAGGGCTTTGAGCAATTTAAGGCCTAAGAGGAGGGCCTCATACTCTGCCATGTTATTAGTACATATGAAATTTAATCTATAGGCATGGCCTTGTGCATGATTATCATGTGTATTATGAATCCATACCCGTGCCCCTACTCATAACTTATTGAGAGAACCATCAAACTCTAAACACCGTGTGATTTATTATTTATGGTTTGTATTAAGAGGTTCGATTATTTGAGGATTGGGTAGACTTACAATTTCTGTTTCGGGAAGTTCTTCTTGTTTGCTGGTTTTTTTTATTGTCGTGACAGTTTCATGGGTACTGGTAGCTGATTCCTCATTAATGAATGTTTCTTTCTCTAAGTCTAAAGGCTTCTCATCAGTTGGAGGATTGGTGTCATCATTAAATAAAATAAAATAATCCATATCAGAATGGATTGAGTAAATTGGAAATTTTTGAGGCTTTTCCTCACTACTTACCACATACTTCATCAGTGTTTCCATGTACAGTCTCTTTGGTTGCCCAAAGATAGATCTAGTGCCATAAGAGAGGTCAAGTCAAAGGGATCATTGCAGTTTTGCTCCCCATGATCTTGATAGGAGGATACCATATTTTGTTGGAATGTTGACAACTACTACATCCATCAGGATTGTCTTGTTGAGAAACTGAACTAAAGACACACAAAGGTCTTTGATTAAGCCTAAACACTTGACTTGACTTGAGTCAAAGGAATATAGATCTTTGTAGGGTCTTGTGACATCAAGGTTTAACTTTTCCATTACAGCTTTAGGCATAAGGTTATGTGAGGCACCTGAGTCAAACATGGCATTATGAAAGATTTTATCATGTATGTGCAGGATGACATAAAAGGGTGGAACTGATCCATATGTTGATTTCCCATTAACTTCAGGACCAAACAGCAGCTCGGGGGCATCATCTAGAACATTTACATCATCCATGACCTCTGGCAATTGAAGTGATCTTTGAATTTGTTGCCTATAGACATCATGCTTGGTAAGTTCAGAGAGGGGGATGGATATTTTAAGTTTGCCAATCTCTGTTTCTAAGTTAAATGGTTTCTCCAATGGAATCCTTGCATTAGCAGTAGCAGATTTTTCCTTGTCAAGAGTGTTTTTTGTGTTTTCTTTTTGAATGTTAGCGTTATGATGAATCATAGCTTGTGGTATGTCCGCTTTGGGCAGATTTTTAGGAATGTTGCTCCCCTCTTCTTTTGAGTAAGAAGGAGGGAGAGGCAGTTTAATAGAAGAATGCACATTTGTCATGTCCTCTACAGTTACCTGATGTGGGTTTGAGACAGTCGTATCAGCTTGTTCTATTATGATCACCTTGCTTTTAATTTTGTTGGGCTGTTTGCTCTCTTTTGTTTTGCTAGGTGCAGGGACATCAATGGTCCTTGTTCTCAACTTGTATTGTTTGTGTACCTCATATATAACAGTATCATAACCTTGTTTAAAATCAAAAGACTCACTAGACTTAGTTTGAAATTGATTCACATCTTGGTATTCCTGGTCTTCTCGAGTCAGAAAAATTTGTTGCTCATTTTTTGAATCTATCAAGTTCATGTGAGTCGCATATGTTGGCCCACTAGATGTGGATGCTTCCGCATAGTTTTCTTGGAAAGGAGGCCTAATATCATGGTCGGGACTAGCCCTTCCAGCGCCTGGGTTTTGAGTTTTTCTGAAATTTGGGTTCCTTATGCCATTGGGTTGTTGTCCTTCCCATGATGTTTTCCTCTCAACATTCTCTACTCTGTCTCCCAGCCTATGGATGATAATGATAATAGCATCTAGCTTCTGGTCGAAGGCTAAGGGTTCTTCCTTGAAGGTGGTTCTTCTCTCAGTTCTGGCTCTCTTTCTTTTGGCAATTAGATTTGCTTCCACACTAACAACAACATTTTACATTTCTGCAAGGCTTTGAGGGGCTCTTTCCCTTAACTGATAGGCCATTTCAGCATCAAAACCATCAGGGAATTTGTACAAAGCAAGATCAGGTGGGGGTCTCAAGTTCTGTGGTATTGCATTATAAAAATCGTTTTTGTGAATTTTTCCAAGAACACAGGTCCACCGAGACTTTTAAAGGTCGGTTTCTTCCTCTGCGGAGCTTTGGACTGGTTTTGTGAGATTATTTGAGAAAATCCTCAGCGTAGTCGCCATTATGTTATCACTCAGGTTGTCCCTAAGCTCCTGAAGGGATACGGCCGAGGTAACCACAAACCAATCTTTGGATTGCAGGTTCTAGCCCACCTGCAATCAGAGAGGACTCTCTCTTAATGCTTTAGCTTTGTTGATGATGATTTTGGGCTAGCTATTGGGTTCAGTGGGTTTTGTTTAAGTTTAGATGGAGTTTGAATGGAAGGAAGTTGCATTCAAGCAGAGAGGCAAGGGATAGTATGATAAGTTTCAAACCATTGGGCATGGAGTCACGGGTTAAGGCTTGCTGTAGCGTTTTGTTGGACACAAGAGGATTATAGAGCAGGATAGCTATACATGAAACAATACCAATTGCTGAAAAGATGGAATGAAAGTCAGAGATGAAAGGCAATTAAGAATCTTTCATCAACTAATAGAGAAGGGAGGTGAATGAATGGCTATCTAGGAGCAGTTAAGAATTCATAAACTAACATTCATATGTGAAAGAAATAGTGTAAACATGATCATTTAAGTATGCATATTCATAACCATTCCTGATGAAAACATGTAGAAATCACAAAAATTGAGCATAGGGTGCAACCAAGCAAATCCTAAACTATCCTTCCTTTCTGCGATTTTAGATGGTGGAACATAGATGATAAAACAAACATAAAAAACCAAACAGAGTTAAGGAACACTTATTGAACCATGTAGGAGCACAGGAATTCCACAATCACTCTTCAGCCAATTGAACACGGTGCATAGTTCATCCTCCGCAACTCTCAAGCAATCTTTGATTATAGAAATTATCACATATACAGTGCTAGTCTCTACTCGAGCAAGAAAACATCGAACCAACAAAGACTAACCAACAAAACCTTATTACATTTTTCAGGGTGGTATATATAGGTAAAATATATAAAAGTATTTATTACAATTGACCTAAACAGGTCTGTTGGAAAGCTTTCTGAAACCTAACTTATGCTGGAATTAAATGCAAGTAAGTCTCCTTTGGGCTACACCAGAGGTAGCTAGATCAAAAGTGAGTTCATGTGGTGTCCTCTGTGACTTGGTCCAGTGGTTCTGTAATAACTGTGCATCGAATTCTGGTCCAGTGATCTTCTGTGATTTTAATGTGCCATCATTTGTGCTGGTGAGCTTTGAATGCTTCCTTAACTGCTTCTTGACTTTCAAGGTTTTCTTTTAATACTTCGTTCGCCTCGAGCCCTGATAAGACCTCCACTGATACTCTCTGTCGCTTCCAAATACTATTTGACATGGCTTTTGGCTGCATATTTGCTCTGATATTCTTTAATCTCTGAACCGGGTCTCTTTCTGTCCTTTGATACGTTCAAATCTGCAAAATCGGGCCTTTTCTGCCTTCTTCGGTGCAAAAATGGCCGAGGAATCAAACGATTCCCTAAATATTCTCCAATATGGCCTTAGCGCTAATCGCACATCGAAAATTGACTCAGAAATTCGATTTGGGGCTCCGAAGCTTGATTTTTACACTTGCGCGTTTTTTGAGCTGCTGACGTCAGCGGTACAGCGGATGCCATCAACATAACGTCAGCAATGGGACCCCCCTTTACAGATGTGATGTCAGCATGATGAAGTCAGCATGATGACGTGGCAGTACGGTATGGTGACATGGCAAGGACACGGTGGCAGGGTGAAGGCAGGTGAACGGTGAGGTGGGGGCGATGCGGAAGGGTGATGCAACACCCATGTTACGCAAGGAGAGGGTGGTTTTTGGCTCGCATCGGACCACCTTTGGTACAGAGGTGGTATTTGTCAAGGGTGGCCCGATGCAATGGGATGCTGCCAGCTTTCCTAGTGTACGTCGGTAAAACCGTCGGACATTGGGTGCTAACCAACCATCACAAAAGGGTGCCCGATATGTATGAGGGTCGTCGGATCTAGGAGGGGTGATCCGACGGTGGACAGGCGAAGAAGAAGCACGGGCTTTAATATAAATATGTGCTCGATAAACTTCATTTTTTCGCGGCCTAGGGTGGGTTTTGAACTTTAGAAATGGTGTAATATGGTTTGGTGCTTTGGTTATTTATTAAAGAGACATCAATAAATCCCAAAAATGAAATGCGCGGGGATTTGTTAATGCATTTGAAAGGGGTTTTTGTGTTTTTGGAAGGAGTCCAAACACCTCGAAGGGGAAATTTATGCAGAGATGAGGGTTCTTACTAAGATCTAGGTGAATTTAGTAATTCCCAAGGGGATATTTATGGTTATGTTTCAACCAGAGGGATCGGATATTTACATAGGGGAATTATTACCATAGTTTTAGTAGGGGGAAGGGAAATAGATAGGGATTTAAATAATAATTTCAAGAGTTAATATGAAAATGACAAGAAGGCGCTAAGTCTGAGAGACCTTAGGCTTTAAAGGGGAGATAGAACTTTGTGGAGAAAATATGGACCCTCCTTGAGTAAAGCAGAACTTTATCAAGGCAAATGATATGGAAAATGATGAAACTAAGAGATATCAAGCAGATCTTGACCTCTTTTGGGGGAAGTTAGTAAATGAGTTAGGGAAGAGGGAGGGGGGAAGTTACTCATGCTTCGCTTGAAGTCCTTCAAATGGGAACTGCTTTGCCATACTGATTGAATAGATATAACATCTGAAAACACAAAACTAATCACAATCAATGGTTCTACAACCACAAAACTACCTACCCAGCCTACTTACCTAACATTTTTTCTTCTTTTAGTTTAGGTGGACTTAGAGTTGCAGACCCAGCTTTTCAACTTTTTCTTTTTCTCTCCTCCTATCTACAAACTACCCTTATTTCTTCCAAGGTCCCAGATTAAGCAGTTGGGCTCCTTTGATTCTCTATCTATCTAAGAATCTACCAAGATTAAGCTATTTGGATAGATTATTGATTCTCTATATTCTAAAACAGGAAATTGAAACCTAGGGAGACCAAGATTAAGCTGTTTGGACCTCCCTTTAGCTGAGAATTGTACAAAAATGGAATAACTCTTCAAAATTGGAATGCAACAGATGAACTTTGACTAGCACTCTTTCATGGCCTCTTTCTTTGGTGTCTGTCCGCAAATATGGAACATTGCAGCATGCAAAGTATGACATATTTGGCCTGTAAAAATGTCAATAATGAAATATGAGTAACCTACTGCAGCAGGAGGCTAACATTATGCAGGAAAATGGCTAGGTATAGTCATATTTCCAATGTAACCATTCTCTTATTTTATTTCCTGCAAGTATGTACAGTTTGAATGTTAGTAATAAAAATACAAATCTAACTAAACTGAGAAAATTAAATCTGCAAGTAGAATTTACAACTATTGTTAGCAGCTTATTTACAATCACCTTATTTTGAAATGTCTTTTCCAACTGAATTCCAATCACATCATAAAAATCTAGATGGGTTTCCATTAAGGATTGGAAAATGTCTGAAAGTGGAGATGACATGCTAGATTGTGGATATGAGCTTTTAAATTCAAAGGTCTAGAAAAAATTGTTAGTGTTATGTACAAATGTTAAGCTATTAACAATCTTCCATGAAGGAAAACTTTCCAAATATTTTTCAAATGAGTTAATGAAAAATGGATGGAAATATGTTAGATATGATGGAATATTATTAATTGAATTGGATTGTTGGCTATATTGTAAAAATACATTCTCTTATTGACATTGCCTTTGAGAAGATAGAAGCTTTTGATAAAAAATTAGCATTGATTGAAATTGAAATATTAATAGCTTTTGATGTTCATGATTATAATATGAAACTTCGATTTCCCAATTGGGCAATGCATTAATTGGGTGTTCACTATTAAAGTGTTCAATATGCCAGCGTAAAGTGTGAAAAATATATTAGTAATTAAATCAAAAAATAAATCTAAATTTAAAAAAAAAAATAAGCGAAAAAGAAAAAATAAAATGAAATCACTATTGGTACAACTAATGTTACAACACAATTAGGATTGTTTTGAAATAATTTCTTTTTCACAAGGATTGACCAAAATTATGTAATTTGAATAATTTTCAATTCCAACTTGTGAATTAGAAAAAGAATTATGATTATGAGTAGGAATGAGAACTTGATCATGATATGAATCATAAATTGGAATGTTTTCTTGAATGCTGAAATCATGAAGATAATTTGCTGCTCTAGAATGAGGATTAGTTGGAATAATTTTTAAATTGAAATGTTCCTCATTCTCAGATGTTATTTGAATTTTATCATGAGGATTCTCTTGAGAAGAATAGAAATCAACATCCTCAATGTCAGAGTAATTATCATAAATGAATTCACAATATTCTCTAGAATTCCCTTTGATCTCATCCATTATATCAAAACAAGGAGGAATAAAAATTTCATGTTCATTGATGGCAAAAGAATGATCAATAATTATTTCTCTATCTTGATAAAAAATTACTGGTAATTCATTTATATCATTCTCTTTATTTTCTGAAATATCATTAATACCAAAAATTACCATCATTAAAAATATCACGATAAAAGGAAAAATGTGAATTTGAAATGATGTAATTAAAAATGTCTTTGTTTGAAAACTCTTGTGCATTTTGTTCAGTATAAATTTTAGATTCTAGATCATTCCTTTGTGTACTCATGTTTTCTTGAAAAAGGCTGCTTTGTTGCTCTGATTTCGGCATTTGTTCATCATGGAAAAATTCATAAATTTGAACAGCAGTTTGCATGCTATTATTTACTTTGATTGTTGCTTGTACTTGATGATTTACGATCTGATTTTCTGAATTTAATGCAGAGTAATTTTCAGATTCCAAGGCAGCTCTTTCTCCAAAATTGTTGTTGCTGTCTTCTTGCATTTGAATAGAAATATTTTCCAATCTTTGTGAAACCACTTCATCACAATTTATTTTCACATCCATATTGGAATTCTCATTTATGTTGAAAGGGGATGGAACAAAGCTTGAACTAATTTCATATGGATTGGGAATGGGAGGAAGAGAACGAATATATTCAAACCAAACTCGTGATTCTTCTTCTGTAGGTTTATCTTCGATTTGAAATTTAAACAATTCAAATGAAATTGAATATTAAAATCTCTAACAAACCCATTTCCAAATCTTTGCAAATATTCAATTTAAATACATAATTTTTCATAATCATAACCGTAAAATTTACAAATGAAAACTATAACAAATTGATCCCAGCTATGAATTGAGGCAAATAGAAGAGTTTTACACCAGTTTCTGGCTTTAGCTATGAATGTGAGAGTAAAAATTCTACAAGATGCCTTCATCAATTCCTTAAAAATCATAATTTGAA
The DNA here is from genome assembly GCA_000404065.3 of Pinus taeda. NCBI lineage: Eukaryota > Viridiplantae > Streptophyta > Pinopsida > Pinales > Pinaceae > Pinus > Pinus taeda. The sequence continues at coordinate 93,709 of APFE031656732.1, read as the reverse complement.
ACATTATGAATAAATCGAAAGACATGATTAAAAGCAGAATTATTTCTCTTACCATTAAACTTTACCTGAGATAAGAGTCTTATCACTTCGGGTGGAGTATTGGAAGATGCATGTCCATTGATACAACTCCAAATTGGAAATTTAAGAGGAGCCATCATGATTAAAGAAAATGTTAAAATTGAAAAGACTCTAACAGACAACAAGTTTCAGGCCCTCATTCTAGGGCCAAAAAATTTTGTGGGCCAAAAATGTTTGCCTCAACCTTGGGGATAACCACCTTGTCCGAACCTTAAAGCAGCTCCTTTTCCGTTTGGAGTAGTGGCTCCAACTAGTTTAACTAGTTCCAGTTACATTTTCCTTATTGCTATTGGTTTACGATGTATCTTTAACTACCAATAGACAGGGATATTAGATCACTTCTTCTTGTTGATTGGGCAAGAGAATGACCCTTAATCTGATATGGGTTCAACCAAGCCACAACTAAAATTTTTCCTTTTTGAGAAGAGGACTTAAAAGAACGTAGAAATTAATCTAAATGTAAGCTTATTCTACAATGCAAGCAAAAAGAAACTAATCTTAATCCTATCTTAATTAGGTAGATATAGATTTAACCCAACTAAAAGCAAGATGATTAAATGATAAATATTTAAATATGTCTCGCTTTTAGTTAATGTCAAGCTAATGAATTAGTTCAATTAACTAACATTTGTGAATATGGAAACATATCCTATTGAGACCTTTTAACTAAAATAATAAACCAACAACACTCAGGAAATAATTCACAAAAATTATATTGATTGTCAAATCAATAAAACCAATAAGTAAACAATAATATGCAGAAATAGTTCACAAGACATTACTATTAATAAATCAGTTTTATAAGACAAATTTCTGAGTAAATAGTTACTTAGAAATTAGAATTTAATCCATAAGATCAGAGATACATAATAACAACATTGGGACAAATTACCCATATTGACAAAAGTGCACAAACATGAATAAAATGACGCATTCATGTTATCATAAAAATGAAACTAGAATTTGAAACAGTAGTATTAGAAATACCAATTTATTGAATCCTTTTCTCTGACCCTGGTCTCCAATAGTCCTTTACATTGCTTGAAATTTTGCTTTCAATGCTAGAGCTACAATAGTGAAAACTCTATACATCATATGTATTCAAGATATAAAAGAAAAATTCTCATTAATCCCCAAATATGATATTTTCTCTCCTCCCTCCTACAACTCTAAATTCATATTGCGGAAATGATTTTAGAAGTCCAAAATTGTAGAGGAGAGCGGCCCTTAATTACATTATGCAATCTGCCATTTATAATATTTCCAAAAGTATTTTGAGAGGAGAATTTGTGAAGAAACATTTTCCCAATGAATTTTATTTGCTCAAAATTCCAATCTTTAATTATTGGAGCATTCTCATTGATTAAGATCTTTTTCTCCATATCCCTTCTACTGTTTTCTTGCAAAAATAAATCAAAATAAATTAAGATGCAACAATAAAATCAAAATATCATTTCTAGCATTAAAACAAATCCAATCAAATTCAATTTAAATAAATAATTGACAATAAAATATAAGCTTTCTATTGATTCCTGGGATGGTTTTATTCGCCAAGGATATCATTAACAAATGGATCTGCATTTAGAAGAGGCTTGGACAAATGAAAATGCAGAAAATAAAACTTAGAAAATTGATTATGTTTTAAAAATTCGGAGCTTGATTTTCTGTCTGTTTTTTTACCCAATAAATGACCAAATTTGTTAGTGAAACCTCTTCAGAAATGTTCTCCTTGATTTTATCTTTTCAATGAGCTGTCCTTGGCCTCATTTGGCTAAGTATAACTCAATCTATGAACTTCCAAAGTTGATGGTTCAAATTTGGCATAAATCTAGAAATTCTGTTGCTGGGCTAGAAAATCAGAATTTTAATTAAAAAATCTAATAATAAATTAAACTCTAATTATCAAATAATTAAATACTAATTTAATTTTAATCATAAATTTAAATAATTATTGAATAAACTATTTATTAATCTATTAACTAATATAGTTAAACTATTTATAACTAATCAATCTAAATAATAATTAAATTTTAATTTAATTAACTTAATTAATTTATATATAATTAAATATTAATTTAAAATTTAATATATTAAATATTTCAACTAATTTTAAACTACCACTATTCTCACCATACGTTAATATACATAAGCCATTTCAAAACAACGAATGAAGATATGAGCTTGAAAGTCAATGTTTGACTTATCGCATTGGAGGAAGCCTTGAGTCGGGGTTCATAAAACTTATACCAATTGAGGACTCCCGATGTGATGGAGTGATCGCATTGAAACTCAAACAAATAAATAATTAAGTTTGACAATGATACTTATTCCACTTTTTTTTTTTTGCAATTAGCAAATCAGAAGGGTGGTGTATATCAGGGTTTTTAAAAAATATTTCATTTGAAATTTCCCAATGCCATCTGTCGATTGTATAATAATAAAAGAAAATATTATTATTTATATTTTCGATTATATAATTTTATTTTAATGATGTTAAGTTTAGTTATGAAATTATTCTAAACTACAACCGCTTTGAAAATAAAAAAAATAAAATAAACTACAACCACTTTGACATTCGGGGTTTTCGAGATTAGTAATCTATTTGAAAATTGAAGTAAATTACTAAAATGTCGATGCTTCATGATTTGGCTGTATAAGTAAAAAAAATGAAAAATGTTAGTAATAACTAACTAGGGGTTAATATTTAAAATAAATGCATTAAGGAACTAACTTAATTACAAAAATGGAATATTGTAGATTTTATGCATTTTTAATCGAGAACATAAATGATTAGACTTCAAAGGAGTGCCATTTACAAACCAGTTGACCAAATGAGTCAAAACAAGTATCAATGGGAAGCTTATAAAAAATTGATTTTAACAAAGCAATCAAAAACAAAAGTCTAAAAATGAAAAATTAACAAAAATGTAGGATAATCAACTCAATAAAATTCCTAAAAGGTGTTTGGCCAAACAAATTTATAGAAAGGGTCCCCATTATTTGAAGTGAACAAATCAATATTGGGCGGGGATGAGGGTTGTTTTTTTACCACAACACAAGGGCTGGTTTGTCCAAGGTGACATGGAGTATTGTTGGGATTTCTAGGAAGAGAAAGGTTGTTCATCTTGCCAAGATGTTCCAAGATTTTGTTGTTGATGATATTGTGTATGAAAAGTCAAGGATGGGTGTTGTGACATAACTGAGGGTCATGCTTGCCATTTTTGACATTGTGCCATTATGTATTCTGGCTTTGTTCCTTCTTCAGCTTCTTTGAATACGGATTTTAACCCCAAAAGCGATGGACATTGATCCATGGCATGGTCCTTGGCGTATATAGAGAACGTTTGGATAATGTCTAAAGGACATTCCCTTTGGCTATGATTCTTTTGACATCATGGGAAGAATATGGCAAGCGTTTGTTCTGCCTCAGATTGTCTTTCTCTAGCATGTAACACATCCAGTTGTGTCGTCAGTGTGGCTAAGATATATGTCTTGAAATATTCCAAGAGGTTGGAGATCTCTATTCTTGTCATGCCACCACTGGGAGGTTTTCTTCCTCTAGTCATGGAGTCTCAGCTTCCTAACCTGGTGGGTGTGCTACCTCGCGAACACCTAATATGTAATCGAGCAATTTTATCATAGTCTTCTTGAGAAATGTCACTTTTCCACATGATATCTAAAGTTTCTACCCATTCTTCTTTCATCCCTTTTGTTAAAATGTCATTCATGACTTCTTTTGGTAATGAAGTGAGGGAATATCTGCAACTTATACTAAAACCGTTCGACATATTCTTCTAGAGTTTCATTATCCTTTGTAGCCATTTTAAACATTTCATCTTTTAATTCTCTAGTCCTACAGTAGTCCTGATATTTAGTGACAAAGTAAGTTTTCATGTCATCCTAGGAGTTAATGGTGCATCTACCTAAACCCATAAACCATCGCAAAGCTACTCCTTTTAAGATAGAGGGGAAAACTTTAGTTTTTGAGGATCGGTGATGTAATCATAACCTTTGTAAAGGATGTCAAAGTCAAATAAGAAAGCATCTAGATTCTTTGAGGTCATCCCATGGAAGGTTGGGATATTTTGCAAAGAAATACCTTTCATCGGGGAGTTTGCTACTGGGTCAATGATGGGAGATTCCAATGTTGAGGTCTGACATTGAGGTGGTTGATTCTCCATTTGGTCGAAGATGTGCCAATATCCTTTAGGGATATCCTAGTCAAGGGGTGTTATCTGAGTGAGTGGAACACTCATGATCTGAAGGGGCTTTGCTGCACTGCTTAGATATGGAATCACAAGAGATCCTAAGTCATAAGATTTTGGATCTACCTTAGAATCTCTACTGGTTTCTCCCTCTCCTTCTCTCAAATTACATGATTTTCCCACCTGTGAAGGACCAGAGTATTGATGATTTGGACTTTGGAAAATTTGCTCAAACAGTTCAGGCTTGCTATGGATCTCGGTGTATGCTGCAGTTTGTGATTTTGATGCTTGAAGGATCGAAGTAGAGCCCTTTCCAGATACTGTCTGGGCTCCTACTGACACCTGAGATTCAACTTTCTGAATGATTTCGTCTATGAAGGTTGGTCTCCAAAGGGTCATCGATCCCTAAGGTTTGGTGGTTTTTGGTAGTTTTTCTGATCTATTAGTATCCTTTTTCCACTACACATTCATTCCTATACAACCTCTATGTATCTTCTAAGACCGGCCACTAGGAAAAAGCTTTTTTCTTCCTTTGTACAGAGGTTCTTACCTCCCATTTTCAATACCCAATTCCCTTCAAAGACACAAATTAACTATTATCTTTGAAAACCTTCCCAACAACGATGCAAAAATGTTGGTGCACTAAGATGACTATTTAAATCAACCTTAATTCCTACATTACATTATCAATTTGGGACTTGTTTGTTTATTTCAAGGATGTCATCACTATCAGTGCAGTAGAAGTCAGAGGTTGTTACCTAACTAAATTAGTCTAACACTTCATCAAATCGTTGCAAGAATGTATTCACAAATCCTTAATTCTCGAAGTTCAATCAAATACAACTCAAACCATAAATCTAGATCCAATCATAATTTTTTTGCAAAGGAAATTAATTTCAATCATATGCACTAAAAGAAACCATATCTAATGGACTACTGTTTGATATAGAAATACTACAACAATAGAACAACAAGTAACTACTTAAATATTTAACATGAATCAGAAATAACATCAATCAATTGTAACACTTGCCTTAATCTACACAACTCATTAAGAGAGTAATATTAAAGCAACAACGTTTAAAAATCTATTTCAAATGAAAATGTAAAGAATAACTTGATTATGTAAAAGAATAGTAATAAAGATTTGCATAAAATAAGGAAATAATTATGACACGAAAGAGAAACGAATGTTCTAGTGACCGGGCCGAAAGGCTCTAGAAGTTGCTGCTGATAAATCTCAAAACACGATTAAGAGACAATCTGTATATTTCTCAAATTGAAATAATAAAAGTACATAATTAATGTAATGTCAAAATATTTTATGTTCAATCCAAAGATATAATAATAGCCAAGAGTCCATTGTCCCAATCCTTTTCACCTATCGGTATCATATAGTCTAATGGAAAACTAATGGATGAAAGCGAATTCTGAGGATCGAGAAATCCTTAGGATTTCATGGCTAAACGATCGAATTTCTGTTTACCGAATTAGCACTTTCTTTCCTATATTTCGCTAGCCCACACAACCAAGGAACATTTTTCTCCTGGTTTAGCACTTTCATTCTATCGAATGAATAGAAATCATCCAATCTAACTTCCTATGCTTAAAGATAAGAAAAAGTTAGTATTTTCGAGCTAAAAACATGTAATCTGTTAATGATTAATTTTACCTAACTTTCACAATCTTTTCTTCCAAATCCTTTCCAAGAATGAAGACAAATACATAAAAGTGAGTGATTTATCAAGTAATGTAAAGGTACAAACATACATTTTCTGTGACCCAACAAAAGATATCATCCCCAAATATTGTAATCATTGGACTCTTAATACAACATCAACACTACCCATTGGAATGGAAATAATTGGACTACTCAATATAAATGCACACATGGTTAGATTGATATTATGGCACTTTCATGAGAAATTTATAGTTCCTCCATTGTAAAACTAAGTTAACATTTTGGTGTTGGATATAAAAAGAAATTCAATTCTTTGGCTATCTTACAATGAATAAAATTATGGGTACTACCTAAATCAATCAACACTATTGTATTTTTCTTCTCTACATATCCTTCTATTTTGAGAGTTTGATGAGTGGTAATTTCCACCAATGCATTATGAGATATTTTCAAATTCATTTTGTCTTTGTTTGGGGTTGGTTCCTAGTGTATATCCCTTTCGTTTGATGTTTCTTGTTCCTTTTCTTCCTCCTCTTCACAATCTATCCAAAATAAATTCTTCTTAGCACACACATGACCTTCAGTGTAAAAGATATCATCCCCAAATATTGTAATCATTGGACTCTTAATACAACATCAACACTACCCATTGGAATGGAAATAATTGGACTACTCAATATAAATGCACATATGGCTAGATTGATATTATGGCAGTTTCATGAGAAATTTATAGTTCCTCCATTGTAAAACTAAGTTAACATTTTCGTGTTGGATATAAAAAGAAAATCAATTCCTTGACTATCTTACAATGAATAAAATTATGGGTACTACCTGAATCAATCAACACTTTTGTATTTTTCTTCTCTATATATCCTTCTATTTTGAGAGTTTGATGAGTGGTAATTGCCACCAATGCATTATGAGATATTGTCAAATTCATGTTGTCTTTCTTTGGGGTTGGTTCCTAGTGTATATCCCTTTATTTTGATGTTTCTTGTTCCTTTTCTTCCTCCTCTTCACAATCTATCCAAAATAAATTCTTCTTGGCACACACATGACCTTTAGTGTAAAAGATATCATCCCCAAATATTGTAATCATTGGACTCTTAATACAAAATCAACACTACCCATTGGAATGGAAATAATTGGACTACTCAATATAATTCACGCATGGTTAGATTGATATTATGGTACTTTCATGAGAAATTTATAGTTCCTCCATTGTAAAACTAGGTTAACATTTTGATGTTGGATATAAAAAGAAATTCAATTCCTTGGCTATCTTACAATGAATAAAATTATGGGTACTACCTGAATCAATCAACACTACTGTATTTTTCTTCTCTATATATCCTTTTATTTTGAGAGTTTGATTTGTGGTAATTCCCACCAATGCATTATGAGATATTGTGAAATTCATTTTGTCTTTCTTTGGGGTTGGTTCCTAGCATATATCCCTTTCTTTTGATGTTTCTTGTTCCTTTTCTTCCTCCTCTTCACAATCTATCCAAAATAAATTCTTCTTAGCACACACATGACCTTTAGTTTATTTTCTATTATAACTGCAACAAAACCCTTTTACTCTTTTTTCCTCCAGTTGTTATGGTGTCAAACTTATAGGTTATGGAAGGCTAGGAGTAATAATACTTCCATATTTATAGTTGTGAGTGGCAGGTCTCCTTGTTTCCATAAGGAAAACCAAATGTTGGATGTTATCCTTTAAATTCCAAACAAAGACATAAATATATTCTCCTTCCGAATATTAGTTACCATGATATTCATTCTTTGGAACTCCTTAATTGGCTTCACCATTAAAACGTTTTTTTGAGATTTAGCAATTGACTAAAGAATGTATTTCTATTTGTATCCTCATAATGTGCTATCAATTCTTCCATAAAATTATTCAAGTGACAATTTTTTTATAAGAACAAAGCCATTAATACGACACAAGCTTATTGGCTTGTAAATTTAAATATGTAATATGTACCTTTTGCATGTATGGCACATTATGCAGATCAAATAATTACTCCATCTATGGTATCTATGTTATTGGATCCTTGCCATCATACTTTCTCATATCGATCTTTGGAGTGGTTGATCTTTAGTCCTAAATTAGAATATCTGAAATAATGATTCATATTCCTTTTTTTCTCATCATTAGTTTCATGGACTACCTTGCCACCACTAGGAAGCCTTTCTTGCAGCAACATTGTCAAACCTTCCTTCAACCGTTCCATCTTGACATTCATCAATGCTTCCATGTTGGATTTTGAAAAGATCATGTTGCCTTTTATTTTTTATTTTCAACCATCAATGTCACCTTCAATGCTTATTTTAAACCATCAAATTCATTTATGGATTGTTTCTGTGAGAGTGAAAATTGTAGCACTTGGTCCTATAATTTTTATATATCATGTTACGTTTCTTTCTCTTCTTCATGTGTCATAATATATTTTTTTGTTGACTTAATCGATGTATCCATTCCCCTTTTTAGTCATTTTAGAACCACATAATGATACATATGCTTCAATATTCCCTTTGAATCACATTAAACAATTTTTTCAAACAACATTTATGCAATTTTTTATAACATGCACACCTTTTTCTTTCTTTTTGGAGCTTGACTTGGAAAGTATTGTAACTCTATATTTTTTCTCCCAAGGTCTCAAATTTTGTCCAACGGTAGACCTCTATGTTTTCTTTTTAACACTACTAGCTAGACCAAGATTGGATTCTTCAAAATAAAGTTAGGCCAAATCTCCTAAGTTGACCTGCTTATGGAGTCATTCAATAGAGATAACTTGTATGGAATTCCACTTCTCATTGTTTTAGCCTCCATCCTAGAAAATTGTACCCATGAAACTACAGTTTGTGCACTTTCAACCACTTTTTATTAAATTCAATTTAGATGCCCAAAAATAAAGTTATTGCTGATTTTTCCTGCGACACTTGCTTGAGACATAATTTTGGAGCATACAAAAACCCTAACTTCCTTGAATCATATCTTTGATAATATAGTAAAAATATATTTGAAATGTCTACACAATATTCACTGAGATTTCAGCTCCACATAGTCAAAATTTCAGCTTCTAAATCCTCGCATCATAAACCTTTTAGAGAGAATTCCAAGATGACCTATTTGAAGAAGTGAAGCCCCAGGATCCAAAGCTCTGATACCAAATGTTATGTAACCTGATAAAAAAAGTAGAAGAAATTATAGTTCAACAACTTGAAAATAAGCCTCTTTGATGAGGAAAACTCGTTTTATATCATATAAATAAGTAATTCTTAGATGATACAAATGACTAAACCTCCTTGATAAATATAGGAGCCTAAAGGGTTATAGTATAATTAGGGCTAACATAAAAATAATAATATGAGTGCACAATAGTAAAAATATGTGGAATAAAATAGTATTAAAGGGACCTAACAAGTAAGGAAATGAAAAATTAATACAAGGTCAACAATATATGAATGAGTGAAGTGCTATATTACTTGAAACTCTTTATGATGTTCAAAATGTCTAGAATAGGGACCAATGGAAAAATAGGGTGTCAAAATTTCCTCTAAAAAAATTGAATCATAGTATTAAAGGATAGATATTTATTTAGAATATGTCAACAAACTCCTCTAACATGGATACAACTGCATCGAACACAACAACTAGCAATGCCATGAAACCTATTTTCCATAAGCATAAAATGAAGTGGCATTCTAGGCCATCCATGACAGAGGGTTTTAAGAATGCAAAGCCACCTAATTTGTATGGAAAGATAAAGAGAGGTGGAGAGGTGGAAGCATGGATTTAAGGTTAAAAAGGTATTTCTATGTATATGATTATTGGAAAATATAATGGAAATAATGTCTACCTTTAACACGATTGTTCAAGCTTCTATTTTGGTCGAATATCTAGAGAATGTGAGAAGAATTAGTGAGAGAACAATAACCTAGAAGGAATTTGAAAATTACTTTAGATAGAAACAATTTTCCAAAAGGTTATATGATAACAAAATTAAAGAATTTCATGAGTTAAAATTGGGACAACTAAGGATGAATGACTATGTTAATAAATTATTGGATCTTGTAGGATATAATCTATCTATCAAAGATTAGAAAGTTAATAGTCAATGATTTCTTAGTGGATTTCCCAAATCCTACCAACATATGATTGAAATTATTGAGTGGAAATATCTTGAAGACACAATTTAGAAGATGAAGTACTATTATGAATAGTCATAGCACATATTTATCTTTAAAAATGATTGAAAGGATAAAAGTAAGTGTATGAATTATAAAAGAAAAAAACCTTTAAGTCGTAGTAGTATAATAACCTCTCATAGAGTACTAAGTTGAGTCACCTAACATAGGGAAATATTCAACAAAATTATTCTATGCAATGTGGAAATAAAGTAGTAGAGATAGATGTACAAAACACTACTTGAAACAATGAAAAGAGCAATAAAGTGTAAAAATATATTCTTATTGATCACATTGAGTGAAAAAACAATAATCAGGTAATTGAGAACATTCATGAAAGCTATGATAGTTAGTGATGTGGCAATGAATATTCCCAAAATTGACATTGTGGTGGAAAAGAAAGAAAAAATCACGAGGAATTAGTGGTGGAATTAGAAAATATGATTACTTAGAAACTGATTTTCATTTTGGTTACAATGGATATAACCTTAATTATAATGGATTACAAGTTTTTTATTATTTTGTTCTAGAGAAAAAAGTGAATAAGTAGTCATGGTTAGTCCAATTATATATGAGGACTAAAAGAAAGTTTAGTGAATGAGTGAAAGGTTTCCTACTAATGATGAATGGGATACATACATGAGCAACACTAAATACCATTCCATTAGGGTAATATGATGCCCTAATCAGTATATATTAGTTAGAAACACATATGGTTAAGTTGGACAACTATAGTAGAACCTTTGAATGTGTTGTTGATGATTGAAACTTCAAAATGGTAAAATTATTTTCAAAATATATTTTAATAGTGTATATTCCAACATTAAAATTAGAGAAATAGTCTATAAAAGGATACCAACTATATGTTGTCCATTTATTGGATATAGAAGAAAAAAATGTTAAATAGTTGAATATTATTCAATACTTCGAGGATTTAATGACGTGTCTTCAAAAGAACACCAATACTACCTCCCCAAAATGATATTGATTCCTCCACTAGTTTTAAACCATGAGTTATGCCTACATGATTGTTCCTTATAGGATGAGTACCCATAAATTGGAAAATCTATAATCTTAATTTATAAAAAATATAGATAAGGGATTTTTGTAGCAGCTACAGCCACCCTCCAAAATTTTTCCTTAGCTTTGTTTTGGAGCCTCCCTACAAATCATCCTTAGCAGCATTTCTTGCATTTTGCAAGTACAAATTCGTTAGTCGATTTTTAGTGGCTTACCAACCTCTACTTGTCAACTTGCTTTCCGCCCACTTGTAGGATGACACTCAGGGAGAAAATCATTTTTTGATTGCGATGCTCACTGTTACACAACATTTTGTCATTATCCCTATACTCCTCTTTCCTTGATCCTGGAGGACCTATACAGTGAACCCTGCACCTTCATGGAGAAACTCCCATTATGTCCCTCTTCATGAGCAGATCATTTCCCTTTTGCACCATTTCCCCTGAAACGTCTGCTCTTCCCAATTTACAAGACTAGTGCTAATGATCTTTGTCTTCCTTGCAATGATGTGTAGAGATTAGCACTATTACCCGCAATGATCAGTGCGATTGAGTTGTGTTCCAGTCGTGTTGGTCCCATTATGGAAAGTTTTTTAAATTGGAGTTGAAGCTTCCATCTCTAGAAGCTCCGTAATGAAAGTTTGGTAAATGGTTTGGCTGGATAGCGTTGAGGATGACAGTTTGGGCCCCTTTGCCCTATAGTGATGGAACTACCTCAAGGGATAAGTCCTTCTCTCATGAGAAGAGTATCCATCTCCTACCCATCTTTCCTATATAAGCCTCCCTTCTTCCCAAGCACAAACTAGTGACTAGTGTGAATATCAGAGTTAGAGTTTTGGCTAAGTGTAAATATACTAGACAAGTAAGCTATTACTAGTTGTAGACATCTAGTTGTCTAAAGGAGAAGTGTGTTGGTTTGGAGTGAAGCCTAGAGGGAAGAGCCTTTAAACTATTTTTGTTTTAAGCCATCATGAAGTGCTAGCATAAGTGTGTGGGAACCTGGTCTCGTTAGAGGAAGACTGCCACATCAAGATGAATGGTTGTAATCGCTCTCTGAATATTAATATATGCAACTATCGATTCATTTCCAACAGGTTTTGTAATATTACATATTCATGTCTTAATGCTTCTTTACTCATTAAGTAGGTTGAATTGAAAATTTTCTATTATTATGTTTGTGTGCTGTTATTGTTTACTTGTTTCAGGAGCTTGAAGAAGGAAGCGAGAGATTGTTGGAGAGAGAAAGTAAGAACATCATCAAGCAGGATAAGCAACCAAGAGTTAGGCCCTCTCAATTGGTTCTAATCTAAGGAAATCTTCCATAGAATGTATCTGTTGTGGCTAGACCCATTATCGAGCTAGAGGAATTTGTTCGTGTCTGCACTTATAATTTTACTTCACCAAAAATTGGTGACTCCACTGGGAAGATTCCATCCTTTTGTTTCTTTTGGATTTCATGATTTTGTGACAAATTTGCTAGTTTCACGTTTTTCCTTTTGTTCTGTTGCTTTTCTCCTGCTTACTGGCTTAAGTCTAAAATCCATAGTAGTAGATTTCTTCCCTGTTTTGAATTTTTTTTATTTTTTTCTTAGTTTCCTTGGACAACACGTTTAATCAGTTGATAGTCACGCTGATCAGTGTGAATTGCAGAGGAACAATCATGCCAACCTGCCTCTGGTACTTGTTGTTAGTTAGGCAGTCACGTTGAGTGCTGTAAGTGAATATTAGGGCTAGACCCCAATCTTAGCCAGTGTGTTTTCCTCTTGTGTTTTTGACCCTGTGTGCCTTTTGACTATTTTTCTCCCTAATTAGAAAGCTACTTTTCATTTGGTTTTGCTTACTTTTAGGCTTTTCATATTGCTGTTTGGTTGATCGAGTCATTGAGTGGCCAGCGACACTAGGACATCCAGCTAGTCATCCATTGAACAAATTGCAAACTCATCGAGTCTGGTTGTGGGTGTGTTTGCTCCTTGCACTTGTTTTTAGTCCCTCCTACGACTTTGACCTTTTTTTGCACAAGTTTGAAAATTTTTTGTTTACTAGTTTGAACGTCTTTTTTCTGACATAGATTACATTGTTGGTTTTGTGCTTTGCGAATTCAGTGTTTTGACGATCTGAATGAACTTCTCTTTTCATGTTTTCATCCACATGAAGAGCCCATAGTCTCGAAATTTTTTTCATTGAAAGATTGTATGCGAAAAGTTTTTTTCGTTGTTTGATGAGAAATTGTGAAATTCTAGCTTGTCGCATCATTATGATTCGCATCTCATAAAAACTAGAATTTCATCAATATTTGAAAAGGAAGAGAATTTTTTTGTTTATTTGTTTTGAAAGGACTAATAGATAAGTGCTTGTCAGGAAATTAGGAATTGGAATGAATTTTTCATTAGTTTATTTTTCGAAAAAGTGAAGTAGTGAAAAATCATTTCATTTTCAGTTGCTTGATTAGTTGCATTTGGTTTAGTTTCTACCCTCTCTAGTGTAGGCATTTCATCGAATTGAAAGGGTCTTGTCCTAGTTGCATTTTAGGATTTTCAAGTAGCATTGCTATTACCTGAAAATTGAAACTTAACTTAAGGTCAACTATAAAATGAATTCAATTTACCTAAGCTTCATTTGACATTAACAATCACATCTAGAAGGTCTAGGCCAGAGATGTGTTCTAGTGTCTATAGATCCAACATCTGTCACTATTTTTCGAATTAGACATTGCTAGCATGGATTTGTGATCCTCATACCGTCACATATATAATAGGAGACCCCATTAGGCTGAAATCCTTTTATCCTTAGGAAGCCAAGTCAGCCACCTTGCAAGCGTGATACATGGAACACATCATTTGGGGAGATTGCTTGCTCGTACTTCTTGGTTTTCCAGGAGGTATTCTATAGCTCACAATTGTCTGGTAATATTATTTTCCTAGATTATCTGGAGTAGTCATTTTGTTAATTTTGTCTCATTAAAACTAAAAGATCATCGAGAACTTGTTCTTTCAAGCTCGTTAATTCTGAAAGTGACTAGAGTCACCTTTTTTCCTTTTCTCGACTCTTAAAATATGAAAGGGGAAATTTTTATTTCAGTGTCTTAAAATTAATTTCCCACAAAATATTCCTGGTTGAAGTTATATTCCTTAGTGTTTCTTTAAAAGTCGATTCTAATGTCAACATTTCCATAGTAGACCAGTCAAGGGTTCCCCTTGGATGGGAATCTTGGTCCTTTTCCTTCTTTTGGAAACACTGGTTCTCCTTATATGGCAATGTTGTACCTCCCTGGGTTAGCCATTGGTTTACCTATCGGGTTATTTTTTACCTTAGTTGTCTGAAGTGTCCCAACTCCTGTCCCAACATCTCCTTCATTCGAATCACGTCACGGTGATTTTAAGGTTAACCCCTCGCCTTCTCCCCCCATTTCTTCACCATGCTCCTCTACTTCGCTTGGTGAAAGTTTGAAATCCAGTAACTAGAAGGATAAGAAGAAGAAGAAGAGGATGAAGAAGAAGTCAAATAAGAAAGAGGTCGACCACGTAGCTATTACTCCAAATTCACCCCCCATCGACAAACCTTCTGATCCTTCGCAGAAGGTAAAATTCCCTTGTAGGCTGCATAAGGGTGACCATCTCCTTCAAGAATGTTCTGGCATTCCTAGAGTCTTAGAAGTATGGTCTTAAAACTTGAACTGGCCATCCCCATTGACCTTTGGAGATCATGTTGATGCTACACCCTCGGTTAGCGATGGTAAGAACAAAGTGAATATTAGATTCCCCTGTAGGTTATGCGAAGGAGAGAATATTCTTCACCTTTGTACGCTTATGGATAAAGCTTCCAAAGTTTTGGAAAGCCTTGTAATTCCTCAACCCCAACTTCCTATTGGTTATCAGAGGATTTCTTTTGACCCTCCCCCGATTGGTAAGGAAATTGACATAGATTCATCTCTTGCCCATCCTACTCTTCCTCAAGGAGACTCTTTTGTGTCTATTCCTGACCAACCATTGGTTGAAAAGAGTGTCGACTTGGTTTCACCATGAGTTGCTCACTATGTTCTTGAATAGAGTAGTGATCATATTGCTCATGTTCTTCTTGTCTCCTCAGATTATCATGAATGGAAGAGTGACACTCCCATCCCAATTGTTTAGGAGAGTCCTTATCCTATTCCTGTATAGCATGGGGGCAATCATATGATACCCCCACCAAGTAGTTTTTTTGTCTCTTTCGATTGGATTCCATTGACTACATTCTGCCTCCCATCTTATGTGCCTTTCTAGATCAAAGTACAAGCCTATAATATGGTAGTACTTGGCACTATATTAGATGAAGGCGCATATGTTAGCATCATGTCTTCTACTACTTGGTAAGCTTTGGGTTCCACACATCTTCTGCCTCTCAACTATAATCTATTGGCTTTCAACGAAGGAGCCAGACAACCTTGAGGGATCCTTCCAAAGTTCCCTATTACTTTGGCCTCCTTCCACAAGATCACTTTCTGTCGACATCAACTCATTATCTAGATCAAGAGACTCCTTCTCGGTACCTTAGAGCTTGCATGCCTCAATGGAAAGTTCTTCACACTCGACGACAAGTCCACATCCTTGGCTTTCGATCGAGTGATTTCATGGGTGTTCGAATTCAATTCCTGTATTCGCATTCTATGAATTGTGCTGATAGTACCTTGATGGCCATTGTCATTATTGGTGGTTTCTCTTGTGCTTGTTAATAGTTTACATTGTTGACTGGTAATCAAGCGACTTTCTACCATGTTCGACTTCAGCACATCTATTCGCATGCTAGGATCTGTACTTTGATCGGGTCGTGTCATAGCACAAGACCCTGGACTTGGATCACGAAAGTCCAGGTTGTGAAGTGGTGTGACACGGTTTATGATGATATGCATCCCTCTTTCAGATGGTTGGCTACGACCAAACCATGAGTCATCATATGTGATCCTTCTCATTATTGGATGGCTGCAACCGTACCTTGCTTTCATTATAATCCTCTTTAACAGGTCGATGTGCCCATGCTTGGATCCATTTACATGATCATTCTCTGGATGGCTGCATCCATGCCACTATTCATGTATCATTTGACAAATATCTCAGTTTATGTATATGAATCTATACTAGCTTGTAGGTTTTCCAATGGTAGACTGGTTCCTCACACCGATTTATAAAGCATTTCATCCCTCAATCCAATTCAGGCTTCACACTTTAGGAGGCATCTATTACACAACATTTTGTCATTGTCCCTATACCCTGTTCCTTGATCCTGGAGGACCTCTATATTGAACCTCGCATGATTTTTCTTCATGGAGAAAATCCCATTATGTCCCTCTTCATGAGCAGATCATTTCCCTTTTGCAGCATTTCCCCTTAAAATTTTGTTTTACCCAATTTACAAGATCGATGCTAATGACATTTTCTTCCCCACGTTGATGTGTAGATATTAGCAGTATTCCCCTTGCTGATTGGTGTGACTGAGCTGTGTTCCGGTCATGCCCGTCTTGTTATGGAATGTTTTTAAATTAGAGTTGATGCTTCCATCTCTAGAAGCCCCATAACGGAAGTCTGGTAAATGGTTTGGCTAGATGGGGTCAAGGATGACAATTTTGGCTCCTTTCCCATATAATGATGGAACTACCTCAAGGGATAAGTCCTTCTCCCATGAGAAGAGGATCCATCTCCCATCCATTTTTCCCATATAAACCTCTGTTCTTCCCAAGCACAAACTAGTGACTAGTGTGAATATCAGAGTTAAATTTTTGCCTAAGTGTAAATATACTAGAAAAGAAAGCTATTAATAGTTGTAGCCATCTGGTTGTGTGAAGGAGAAGTGTGTTGGTTTGGAGTGAAGCCTGAAGGGAAGAGTCTTTAAACTATTGTTGTTTGAAGCCATTATGAATTACTAGCAGAAGTGTGTGGGAAGTGGTCTTCTTAGAGGAAGACTGTGATGTCAAGATGAATGGTTGTAATATCTCTTTTAATATTAATATATGCAAATATCGATTTATTTCATACATGTTTTGTAATATTACATATTCGTGTCTTAATGCTTGTTTACTTATTAAGTAGGTTGAATTGCAATTTGTCTATTATTATGTTTGTGTGTTGTTGTTGTTTACTTGTTTCAGGAGCTTGAAGAAGGAAGCGAGAAATTGTTGGCATGAGCAAGCGAGAACATCATCAAGCAAGATAAGAGACCAACAAGTATGCCCTCTTGATTGGTTCTAATTTAAGAAAATCTTCCATAGAATGTATATGTTGTGCCTAGAACCGTTATTGGTCTAGAGGAATTCGTTCGTGTCCACATTTATAATTTTACGTCACCACACTCACCTAGAGGATTCTACAATTCTAAAGGGGAACCATCCTTCCCTCTAGAAATTACACAATCCATATGGCTTGCCTACTGGGCTCCACAAATGCACAATCTAGCTAGGCAACTTTCCCTCTCAAAACTACGAAATGGATCCCAACACTGGGCTTCATCTCAAAAATTGCACAATGCTGACTAATTGTCAAGTCTCCAACCTAAAAATTGCACAACGCATGAGGGACAACTAGAATTGCTTAGCTCAGAAACAATGCAAATGTCATTCCCAGGCTTGCAGGTTGTTTTATGTGCTCCTAGGTTGACTAGTTCCATCTAGGACTGAGCAATCTTGATTTACATGCATGGCCTTCTTTTCCTGAAAAACAAAAAAAGAAGAAATAAAAAAGCATCCCTTAACTTCAGGGATCTATTTTTAGCAGTTAGAGGTTACATGAAAAATCCATTTTAGAAACCTCCTTCCAAGTGTCACTTTTTCCTAGATTTGTGGCATGCACGTCATAAGCCTTGATCTTATCAAAATTATTTATTCAATGCTTTAGAGCTCATTCCTCACATAAATCTTGGAGCTCTGACATCCCACCACACATCTAGGAGCATTTGACACCTTTAGCTCAGCATTTTCCAGGTAAGTTTTCTTTTCATGTCTTTTGCTACTTTCTTGTCACTTTTTGTATTTCTCTTTGTGTGAATGTTGGTTTCTTGGTTTTTTTGAACGCTTGTTGTCGTTTTGGTGCATGTTAGCTTGTAAGATATTTTTTTCGAGTTTTTCATTGCATCTCACTATTTTCGCATGCATGACGTTGTTTCTACACTAAAGGTTATCATTGCAGTGATTCGCTTCATACACACGCTTGCTTTCCCATTTCTTGAATCTGCACTCATTGTTTACATTCATGATCATTCACTCTTTCCTACACTTAGCTTTGCCATGCATTCAAACTTTCATGTTTTTAGTCGCCCTTTCACGGGTCTAAGTTTCCTTGGCCTGGACCTTGCCTTGCTTGGCTGACAATGCACATTTTTAAGAGTGAAGGCTGAGCGTTCCTCCCAGAAATTTCACAAATATATCCTAGCACTAGCCTCTAGGATTTCTCTATGCAATTTTGAGAGGCATTGCCTTGCTGGCCGCAGAAATTGCACAAATATAGTTGCTGGTTTGCACTCCTTGCTAACTAAAACTGCTCGTCTTGTAGTTTTAGTCCTCGGTAGGTAGGGTTGGACTATGCATTACACAGTTTCAGTAGTCAGTTTATCTCTTGATATCTCAGACTATGCCTTGCATACTTTCGACAATCAGTCTCCCAGCCTCCTGGTGAAAATAACAGAATCTTCCCATTCAGCCACCCAGGTATGTTGCATGTGAGTCCTCAAGTTGTTTTGGTTTTCCACTGACAGATTTATTGCCATAAGTGTTGCTCTTCCTCTAGGTATCACAGGTGTTTTTCCATCTCTCAACATTACAGGTACAATGGCCTCCAAGTGAGTAGGGTCAAAGTACAATGTTGAGAGAGCAACTAGAGATATAGTTGAGCAAGTGTCTATGAGCTTTCCTATCTATGAAGACACCAAGTTGTTCATAGGAAAAGATATCAATATGAAATGGTTGGGCATCAATGATAAATTACGAGAATAATTTGAGGAAAATCTAGATTACAACAGGGTCTATGTCAACATTCACAAGTCTAGCTTGTACTAGATTGTATGCATGTATCTCGTGTTTCCATGCGTACACATGATCCACTTGATTGTCTCACATACTGATCCTCATACAATGGCATTGAGTAGTTTCAATGGAACTAAACTTGCTACCTTCAAGGCAACGAATTTTCATGAGATGTATCACTTGCTAGAGTTGGTGATCACGATGGATAAACCCTTCAGCAGGCCCAACAACAGTGAAAACTCAAGAGATATTTTGAAGAGATGGGTGAAAGATCCAACCAAGTTCAGGAGAACACTCAGTCATGTTTACCAGAGGAAGATACTTCGGAAGGGCACCAGAAGTTTCAATCCGTATGACTCGCATTACTTAGTGAAGGACCACTGTGTGAGAGTGTTGCATCCTCGGATCAACGGTGCATTTCATTTGCCTAAGGAAGACCCATAGAGATACTTTTATCACTTCTCAAGGATCAATGAACTGGTCTGCATAATTGTTGAATGGTTATCAAATCATAAGAAAGCAGTATCTTAGAGGGAAGAATCATCATCAACAATAGAGGGTAGTAGACCTGTGTGTGACAAAGGCAAGAGAAAGGTTTTTGATAGTGTAGAGATAGAGAAAATTTGCAAGTTCAAAGAAGATCCACTTGTGCTAAAAGTAGCTTTGGAGATTGAGGCTAAGAGGCAACAACATGACAGGAGGATTTCCCAAATGCAAAGAGAGAAATAGAGGATGGAGGAAACAGATAAGGAGTTCCAGTAATTGAAGCAACAACTCAACGAAGAACAAGAGTTGCATAGAAGGGAGAAGGAAGCGAAGTAGGAACATGTACAGTAGGAGGAGCAATATGAAAAGATTGATGAAACTATTCCCATATAGGTTATAGACTCATCTGGGCAGCTTGCACAAAGTAGATAGGGTGAGAAGGAATTAGCTCAAGAGATTGAATAGATGATAGAGTAGATGGACATGAACATTGTTTAGCCAGAGTGAGATCAGGATATTGACCTCATGTCTCAGAACTAAGAGGTCACCCCACCAGCTTCACTAGATCTAGAAGCGGAAAAAGTCCCAAGTGATCAAGGAGACACTGAGATCCTTGAAGACAATCCGGAGGCAGAGATGCACATCATATATTTGAACAAGTCACAACATAGAGTTGTGTAGTCGCACAGAGTTCCCACTCCGGAGTTCCATATATATCTTCTGTAGTTTGAAGATTGATTGATCATGTCCAATGTGCCCAAGCATCCAACAAAATTGGTCGATGCTACTAAAGTGTATGTTGAAGCCACCTGCTCGAGTGTTAGATTCTTCATACTTGAGAACAAGTGCATGGCTAAGGAGTTAAAAGTAGCCAAGCAGGGAGGATAATAGGTTACATCGTTCACTAGAGCAGAGTTAAGGAGAGTGATGCTGGACAAAATATTGTCTCTCGAGACAGTCATGCCTACATTGTATTCCAGATTTGTCATCGCACATAAGGCAGTTGTCCTTCTCAATGGTTGGCAACAACGTTGTGCTAGGAGAGTACACGTCTTGTCATATTTGCACACTACCGTCGATCACATGAAAACATGGACAATGAGGTATAAGGGATTCCCATTTTACTTTCCAAAGATGATGAATCCAAAGGTGGTAGAGTTGAAGGCAAGCATCCAGAGTCAGATCTGGAACTATGAGGAACTCCCACAACTCATCAGCAGTTTGGAGGCTTCACATGCATGGGTGTTCGGGAGCATTGATGTCATTAAGTGCATGAATGCGATCCCGTCCATTGGCATACTCACTAAGGAAAAGTCAAAAAACCAAGTCCGACTCCAGCTGGACATGTACTTTGATCAGTTGATGCGTGTAGCCACCAACACAGACACTATGCATGAGTATGTTGTTGGTCCGGCTACACTCAAGATAATGATGCACATCTTACCAAATGAGTTGGAAATAGGTGCCAAATCAGTATACCCGGATGAAACAGAGGCAAGAGTTCGCTTCCATATGGATATCACCATAGACCATGCAGACACCATAACAGACTACCAAGCTTGGCATCAGTTCGCCACTGTTGATCATCGCGAGGATGTTGAAGAGTTGGTCTTCCCATAGCTGTCTGAGTCTTATTGATGTCTCTCATGGCTTAATCAAGCCTATTTTTGTCTCACATGGGTACATGTGTAGATTGTAATGCAAAGATGTTGAAAAAGTGAAATACCATGTGTCGATAGTAGAATGTAACACTCATTTAGTAGTTAAAGAGTCATGAGGGTAGGTGAAGAGTCACAAAGGGGAATGTCAAGGATCACCCCAACCTTTTCTATTTATAAAACCTCATAACTCATTATACAAGTGTTTGGGAGCCAAGCTTGCTATAGGTGTAACTTAGAAAAATATTGGAGTGTATTGTAATGATCCTTGGCTTCTCCACAGTGCAAAACTAGTATATCTCTTTGGAGGAGTAGGCAGTAGTGACTGTAATCTTCTACTATCGGGACTAGGAGTTGGTCATGGTTATATGTATTATTGGGTTTTTCACTTTTTTAGTATAATAAAGCCACACATTTCATGCATATGTTGTTATTGTAGTTCGGTTACCCTAGTTACTCTAATGATATATGTAGTTGTTATTCATTCATGTATGTATAGAATATTTTATATATGTTTGTATGAATCTTATCGAAATGTGTTGTTGGCATAACCATCACTTTGGATCGTCAGATATCCTATTTTCCATCTTGTGATGTCTTATTGCTTGTGCGTTCTATTTCAAGTTGCCTGTTATCATAGGTTTGTAAGGGGAACACTCATCCCCCATTCCATGTGTTAGAGCCTTTCATGCACCTTCCTTGACTTATTACAAAGGTCACACCCTTGCTACCAACAAGGAAATATTACTTACCTTTGCACGCAACTGTGGTGAAGGTGATACCTTACTACCCCACTGCTGGATCTCCTACACCAAACAATCTGAGGTCTTGTTGGGACTTCTTACCGGGGAGATCCCCTGACATGTTGGCAGGTCCAGCATTGTGAATAGGAATACAAAAATAAGGGATGGTACCCTCAGACTTTCTATCAGTTTTAGGTAGGTAAATAGAGTCACGCTTAAAGAATGACTATGTTTCTCAAAGGATTGACGACTCATTTGATCAACTATGAGGATTGACTGTGTTACCAAATATTGGTTAAGGTATTTCTATTATAAATTTCAAGTCAAGGATGAAGATATTAAGAAGACAACAAATATAGCTACCTATGGGAAATACAGTTTCATGGAGGTTCCATTTCGACTCACTAATGTGGTAACAACCTTCATGTTCTTTATGAACAATATTTTCCATAAATACCTAGACTTGTTTTTTTTTGGCTTTCATCAATTATATTATACTCTACTCCAAGAGCAAGGAGGAGAATGAGGAATGTCTTAGATTGTTATGCAAGTGCCAACTAGAAACTAGTTGTATGCCAAGCTTGACATATGAATTATTTTATCTAAATAAAATTCATTATTTGGAACATGTGATTTTAGAGAAATGTATTTACATGAATCCGTAGAAAACAAATGGCATCATAGATTGGATCACTATAGAGAAAGCTAAAAGGTAAGGTCATTTATTGGGATAAAAGGATACTAATAAATATTCATTCATGTATTATTTAAGGTTGGCTATATTAGAAAACCATTACAAAAGAAAGGAATAATATTTGTATATTACCTTTATAATGTGTGAAATTTATAAGAAACTTAACCATCTCCTCATAAGTACACAAGTATTAAAGTTTGAAAATATAGATAAAGATTTCCTAGTATGCACATATGCTAGTAAGAAAGGACTCAATGGAGTTGGTATGTAACATGGAAATGCGATAACTATGGGTGTTAAATGGGCATGAGAGAGTTTACGTTACTCATGAGATGTAATTTGCAACTATATTTTATTCATAGCAAATGTGGTTTGATTATTTTCTTGGTCATAGATTTTTGCTAATGAGATATCACAATGGGTCAAAATATCAATTTGATGAACCATGTTTGAATGCATAATAGGCTATATGGATATCTATTCTCTGTTAATAGGTCAAATTTTAAACACATAAGTTTTAAGCATAATATAGTGGTAAATACATTCAATAGAAGCATGTATGTGGTTCACTTAATACCAATTAGTGAATTTGTAACAAACTTGAAATCTAGAGTGAAGGAATCCTTTCCCATTGATGAGCACTACATTCATTGATTAAAGTATTTTGACAACAAGAAATTACGGCCCAAAAATTTGAAGGGAATCAACTGGGCGAATAATAATTGCTAACATACATGGGTACATTATGCAAATCAAACACTATAGAGTTAAGGAGAATAGTCATGGATGAATTATCTAAGAAACTATATTTAGGACACATAAGCAATGAAATAAGGATCAGGGAAATAACAAATTTGCATTATTGGCCCATAACTAAAATATAAATTGTAGAGTACGTCATTAGATGATTTGAGTATCATAAGTCATGTTTGAGCATAGGCACCCTATGGGGTTATTGTAACAATTTCACATCAAATAAGGAAATAGGAAACCACATCCAATGATTATTATAGGAATATAAAATAATAAAAAAAAAAATCATGAAATAATGATGGATATTGAATTATTTGCAAGGTCATGTGAATTTAGCTCAAGTAACATAAAATTTTGAAGTGGATCCAGTTGAAATGGTGCCCGAAAGGATTAATAGAGCTTCAACCAAGGGCCAAGAGTTTTTTCATAATTACATTCTTATATATGTAGGATAGAAAGATATTGTTTGAAAATTACCCATATTTTATGAATAATGTTGGGATTTTGATGAGATTTTCGGAGCCATTTTATAATCTAGAGAAGGAGGAATTTATTGTAGCCTGAGTTTGGGTTTAGCTAGTTTCATTTTCTAATGATTTATAGGAATCTGATATTCTTGCAGGAATTTGTAACCCTATCAAATATTTTGTAAAATATCATAGATCACAAAGAGAAGAAAACATGCATCATACACCAAAATATGCATATATTTCAAAATCTCAAAACCCCTTCTAGAATTGATAGATCTAGAATAGAATTATGATATGTTCACCTAGCCATTAGATTATGCACACATGTCATTCAAATTCAGGTGGTGCCATGAATACAAGTACTTGTTAAAGTAATTCCCACATACATTGGAAGAGAATCAATAAGCAAGGTGCAAGAGATGGTGGAAGGCTTCTAGGAGGTGAGTAACAAGAGAGGAATTTTTCTGTGTAACCAATCAATACAAACCTCTTCAGAGAAATAGGAGAAGAAAAGAAATGTTAACCTTGATGGGAATCCTTCTCGAGCTCTCAGTCATGAGGGGAATTTCGGTGAAGATAAGATCTTTGAGAGGCATATTGAAGAGCACCCAATGGAGGTGGAAGAATAGATCAGAGCTCAGGGTGAAAAACCCTAATCAAAGAAAAAAACTATAGAGGATCGATCAAACAAATTTGCGTTGCGGGTTTATGGCCCATTAGTCCCAAGGAAGAAATAAGGATTTCTTGAGGAATTATAGGCTTTATCAAGACACTTATAGTGTTATTCTTGGATTATAGTATTATATTTTAACATGAATTGAAATCTAGATGAGGGGGGATCAAATGATTGGAACCAGTGACTCCACTATTCCAAGAGATGATATAGGACCTGTGGATGATGGATGTGGACATAATAAATGACATTCATACATGTAGTAATCACCGTGGAGGTCAGCATGACATACCTAGATGTCTCAACCAATTCCCTCTTTCCAAATATTTTCTAGGAAGAGATATGTTCATGGAGGCCACAATTTTACAAAGTATATGGCGAGATCATTGGCCCATTATACTGGAAATTAATTTGAAAATATCACCTCAAAATAGGTCATTCTAGTTTGAGATATTTTGTCTTTGAAACATCAACCTATTGTCCAAAATGGAGGAGTGGTCGAAATAAATTTCATTACAGGGGAGAAATCAAATGTAGATCATCCATCTCAATTTAAAATAGTTGAAATTAAGAATAAAAAGATGGAACCAAGTGGAATTTGGCAACATCTTTATGGATAACCGGGAACTTGAATAAGACATGGAAGAAATCCAATCAGCCATTATTCGAGAAGGTAGAACATAACCCTAACTGAGGAGGATGGAATGTGAATTATTGAGCTAGAGTCACAAGAAAACTAGGAACAAGTGCTTTGGAAAAACTAGTATAGAATTTTGTGGCTAAGGGAGGGTGACAGAAACACAACTTCTTCCACAAAGAAATGTTTAAACACTGTCAACACAACCTGATCTTCTCCTTATATTCATGGGATGGGTCTAGGTAGGTTGTAACATTAAGACATGAAGGAAAAAATAATATCCTTTTGTAAGGACTTCTTGTCAAGGGAAGGAGAAGACAGGGATGAAGATATTACAAAGATCATAAATAATATCCAAAAATTGATGAGTTTGGAATAGAATTTCACACTAAAGAGAGAAATATATTTTTGTATGTAGGGGAATTAGTGGAAGGAATTCTCAACAAGAAATCCTTGGGCCTAGATCTTTTCACTAATGATTTTTTCAAACAATATTGGCCTTTTACTCATAATGAAGTGCATGCCTAGGTGGAGGAATCACGATGTCTTCAATAGGTATGGCATGGTGTAAATGCTATATTTTTTACATTAATTCCTAAGACAAATAACTCAAGTGATCCCAATATATTTAGATCAATTTACCTCTGTAATGTGGTCTACAAAAGAATATTATTAGTAATAGTTAAAAGAATCAATCCATTGCTAAAAAGCTTAATAATCCTAGAGTAAATGAGATTTATAGGGTGCAGAAAATCTTGGAGGGTGTAATCACAACTCATTAGATAGTAAATTCACTCAAAAGGAGAAGGAAACATTGAATGGTAATAAAATATGACTGATCCAAATATTATGATAAATTAAATTGTAAGTATCTGCTCAGATTTTTGGAAGCTTTCAAATTCTCTACAATTTGGATTGAGTGGATTAATTCCTCCATATCTATGCCATATTTTTCTATTTTGTTAAATGGTTCCCCTACATGAAATTTTATATTTCTAAAGACCTTCATCAGTGGGAACTACTCTATCTAGCCTTTTTAATTTTAGTAGCTGAGGGACTTAAAAGATACATTAGGGCCACAATAGACTAAGGATTCCTTAAAGGAATTTTCCTATGGGGTTACGATTTTCCCATAAGACATCAACAATATGTTGATGACATAATGTTATTTGGGGAACCAACACTGTAGGAGGCAAGGTTGTTGGATTTGATCCTTTCATTTTTACAAGAGGAAATAGGTACATTAATAAATGGAGAGAATCCTAGTATGTATTTTTTCAATATAAGAGTTGTTATAGAGGAATGTTCCTTACCTGTCAAACACCTAGGCATCCTTCTTGTCCCAAATTCTCTCGAGTCCTCTTGTTGGTTAGATTTAAAGGATAACATCTCAAAATTCTTAGAAAATTGGACCTTTAGATCGTTTAATATTCTAGGTTGTGTCAAGTTATTGAATTTTGTGTTACAAGTCATCATGGTATATCAATTATCAGTTTTACTAGCATCGAAAGAGGTCTATAAGAACATCATTTCCAAGGTTTTGAAATTTTATATGTGTAAGAAGTGGGCTTTAGTATCCCGGAGAAGGTTTATTTCCAAAAATGGGAGGAGGTATTTCTTTGAGGGACACTAAAATGTTCAACAAAGTCATGGGTGCCAAATTATGGTGGATATGGATATAAGGCGGTGAATAACTATGGGAGAAAATTTATAGCAAGAAATATAGTTTAGTTTATACTCAAGTGAAGAAATTCAGACATCTAGATTACCCAACTGGGTAATCTATTTGGAACCTAGCATAGGAGCATAAGTCACTCATTCAAAATCATTTGTTTTGGGAAATTAGAAATGGAAGAATTGCCAAGTTCTGGAAGGAATCTTTGGAAAAAATCCCATGTTTGGGGAGTAGTGAGGAGGAAAGTCCACTCAAATAATTAACCAATGGGTTAGGCACACTTCAATTTGTATACATTTAGAAATAAATCGTAACGCAATATTAGTGGAGAGAGTGTAAAGAAAGGGAGAATATAATATGTGATCAATTAACATAATAATTACAACTCCAAGATCAGAAATTGAAGGAACAAAAGATCCAAATTGCATAGGATGGAGACAAAATAATATGGGGTTATGAGTCACAAGGTTTGTTTATGATCAAGGAGGCCTATGGTATCCTAGCTGGGCCTAAGGAAATTCCTCGCGAACCGTTCTAGAAAAATATATGGTGAGCAAAAAATTGGTCAAAGGTTGCACACTTTGACATATTAGTATATGAATACTCTTAACCTTGGATATTTTGTGAAAATAAGGATATACAAGGTGCTCCTAATGTCCTATTTGTAGATAGAATGAGGAAAAAATTGAGCATTTATTTAACAATTATACATTCATGATGGCCTTATGGTGTATGATTCAAGATTTACTTGGTTACTTGGATTGATCCCCTAATAGATTGTGGGAAACTATAGAATCATGGCTTGTATCTCCCTTCAAAATCCTAAAAGTGAATCTAGCCTGGACATTGGTCTTTGGATTTCTCCTTTGGAAATTTTGTAAAGAGTGAAATAGGATTTTATTCAAGGATCAAGGTTAACCATGTGACTTTGTTGAGAAAAATACAAAGCACAAAATAAAGGAGACAATTATAGAATAGATATGGGACTATGAAGACTACAAGGTCAACAAAGACGAATTTAGGATTTTGTGAGAACTTCAAATCTCCCAGGATCCATTAGAAATGGAAAAATATATTGGAATTAGTGCACCTCGTTAATCTGTAACAAAGTTCTATTTCCCCTCGATGGATTCATTCAAATTAATTTTGATGGAGCCTCCAAATGCAATACAAGTCTATCATGGTATGGGCGCATATTTGGTGATGAACATGGTAATCCCCTAAGTTTCTTTTCATGAAATTATGGGAATAAAAATAATAACACGAAAAATCTCAAGCCACTAGAAAGAGGTATATTGATTTCCCATGAAGTAGGATACGCCTGGATCTAGATAGATGGGAACTCACAATTGGTGATAAATGTTGGTCGCTCGAATTGTTATTGATTGACAGTCAAGTACCACATTAATTTGTCAACCCGAGAAAGTCCTTTTATTTCAAAGGTGACCTCGTACTGTTTGCACTTTAATCTCAAAAGCATTAAAATTTGTAGTACAACAAATCTAATTCCTATCAAACACTTACTCTGCATTACAACAGTCTTAAACTATTGCAGGAATGAAATGAAATTGAGTAAAGGTAAAAAATCTGTGGAAAAATGATGGCTGTTTGTAACAGAGGACCAGGACCCTATCCTCAGAATAAGGACGCCCAGCACTTGCCTCCGTGACCAGTCGCCAATACACACGAAAATCCTATTCACCGGTGACACACTTCTCACAGTGCCAATCGATTAAAGGAACAATGTATCAGCAAAAGGGAAATATCATAAGCAAGGCCAAACACATATAGAATTAACACACACTTAATCAAAAAATGAATTGGTGAATCTTGTGAAGAAGGTGGGCCCTGTCCCTCTCACAAGATTCCCCTGCACACAAATATTAAATCAAACCGCTCAGAACAAAACTTTATTCATCTGCCAAGAGTTCAATTACAACAGAGGTTCTGACCTTCAGCACTACAATAATTTGGTATCACATGCTAGTCTTTCAACTGTAGATGTCTCCTCTTTATAGAGGAGACATCTATTAAAATAGATTGTCCTACAGTTTAATTATTCTGTACAAAAATAGGAAATTGATTCCTGTTACAGCATACTGTTACAACAATATATATTTTTGTCATCCTTGGTTAATCAGTTCTTTCCGTTGTTGCAAAATAGATGGTCTTCATCTATTTCCTCGGATTCCTCGTGCTATCCTCGGTTATTCTGTTGTTGTTGCTGATTCGGTACATCTTAACCGTCCCTTAAAACACTTCGTGTTGTTTCTTGTGTTCCCGCGTCTGTGGCTAGATTAGCTTGATCATGCTTTATCATCATTGGCCCAGTATAGTCCTGCCAGCTTCTGACAGTTGTTGTTGCAAATTAAGACATTTCTTACTTTAGTCAGTTGCTGCTTCTGGTGTTGCAGCAACTGCATAGTTGTTGTTCCTGGTTTTGCAGCAACTGTGAATCATGATTCTGTGGACTTTGAACAATTCCAATCAACTATCAGCGACTTAGCCAATTTCCAAAGATTAATTGTAAAGATAACATGAATATGTGTTGAATAATTAATCATATAGCAAATGAGGAGAGTTACTTCATACCTTGGGATGATGAGGTCAAAAATGATATCAAGGGTTTCAATTCATAGGTTAAAAAGAGTAATATCATAACAAAATGTAGGGTCAAAAATAGACAATTTAGAGTCCTAACATCCCCCCCAACTGAAAGGGTTGCATGTCCTCATGCAACGTTTAGTCTGAATCTGAGTCAGAGAACTGGGATGAATAGTGTAAGTTGCTGATACAGTAGCTCTAGAAGGCTTTATCCGACTTGCTTCTGAATCCCTGAACATTCTGTATCTGCTGCCATTCTGCTACCTCCTCCTTCTTGGTTAGTTTATAATGAGCTTTATATTTCTGACCAAGTAACCATAAGAGAGGGAAATGAAAATGGTAGCCGATCCACTTCTCCGCACAGTTTTCCATACATTTAACATAATAAGGCATGCGTGAAATCGCTACCTAGAGATTGAGGGTATTGTAGGGGTGGTATTCCTGTCTTTCTTTGGGACAATGTTCCCAGAATAACTTGTTTGCTTCAATGGCCAGTGCCCCTTTTGTTTTCACATAATGCTGGCAGTCCTGCAAAACCCCTTCCTGTAGGTTCTTTATATGGTCAACCAATTCTAGATTACTTACATAATTTCGATGTTGTGCAATGAAAGTAGCTGGATTGTGTGGTTCATTTCGAATCCACAGGAGGTAGTTGTTCTCATTATGTTCTGCTGACATGTAAGCATTTTTCCAAGTTAATTGATTAGCTAGAAAAAAGATAAATGCTCTTATTTGAATATCACCAACAACAGGAAGTATATTCATCACTCTATCTTCAGGCATAGCCTCATTGTGAAGATAGAGTTCACAAAGAAAATTTTGATCATTATGTGGTGCTTCCTTGAATGTTGCAATAAACTAGTCAGGTGTATTAACTTGGTACGGTCTTCCATCTCTTATTGCTTTTATTTGCAAGAACGCGAGGCATTCTCTCAAGAATACTGCATAGATAAAAGAGGGATTTCTTGTAGCCAATACCCTCTAAAGCAGATCAAAGGCACGGGATAGCCTAGCTTTTACCTCCTTATTTTCTTTATGTTGGGCTCTAGACTGTTCCAATGCATCCCAATTTCTATATGCATAGCTGAACCAGATTGATTTCTGCTGTTGGAATGCCTTCCTTTGTGAAAGCTCATATTCTATTCTCCATGTGTCCTTTAGTTGTTGAAAGCTAGAGGTTTCCGTGTAAGCATTTCTGACATAAGGAGTTACAGTCTGTGCATAGGCATCCTTGACACAGTGGAGTCCAGTAACTTTAGTCTATGCATAAGCATCTTTGACACACTGGAGTTCAGTGACTTCAGTCTGTGCATAAGCGTCAATAAAAGATTTCTGTTCTATAGTAGTTTGGGTGGGCCGTGGTGGTACCGTGTCCTCCTCCATAAGTGTTGGAAAACCTGCTGATTCTTGTGTGACAACATACTGTTCTTTCTCTGCTCCTGAAGCTCCTGCTGGTTCTTGTGTGAGAGCAGGCTACTCTTTCTCTGCTCCTGCAGCTCCTGCTGGTTCTTATGTGACAGCATGCTGCCCTGTTTCTTCTTTTACAGTTTTTAGAAAACCTGCTGGATCTTGTGTGACAGCGGGTTTTTCTTTCTCTCCTCCTGCAGCTCCTGCTGGTTCTTGTGTAACATCAGGTTGTTGTTTTTCCTTTGTTGTTCCTCCTGCTGGTTCTTGTGTGACAATAGGTTGTTCTGTTTTGATTATAACAACAGGTTTCTCTGTAGCAGTAGGGGGTGGTGGATTAGCTTCATTCATTGGGACCTGTACTACCTTATATCCTACTTGAGTGTACAGTTCACCACACTCATTGCACATGTACTCATTGTACTGACTCTTTTCTGTTACTGTCGCTACCCGTGCTAGGAAGTGGAGA
This sequence comes from Pinus taeda, assembly GCA_000404065.3. Taxonomy (NCBI): domain Eukaryota; kingdom Viridiplantae; phylum Streptophyta; class Pinopsida; order Pinales; family Pinaceae; genus Pinus; species Pinus taeda. The sequence goes on along the minus strand of APFE031656732.1, from coordinate 62,279 downwards.
TTATATTCATTCTGGTAGGCTTCCTTAACCATTATTATCTCCTACTGAAAATCTTTAATTTGAGATTTTAAAAACTCAATTTCTTCCTCCAGGGAAGCTATGGTAAGTGGGGCTTGCGTACCTACAGGCTCTAGTGGGTGAAATGATTGTTGTTCTGCGTTCATTTGGGCATTTGCATCCCCAACAGGTGGTTCTTGTGTGTCACCTATTGGGTCAGTGGTTGGTTCTTGTGTAGCAGCCACTTGCCCAATATCATCTTAGGTGTCTATTTTAGATTTTTCGTTAGGTGGTTCTTGTGTATCAACTGCCTTAGAAAATGTTGTCACAAAGCTGTCCACGCTCTGCATCTCAGCCGCAGAGGGTGAGGAAAGCGACTGTTCTGGAATGATTGGAATACGGGGTGTTAGGATAATAGGTGGAGAACTGGAAACCAGAGGGCTGGTAAATTTAACTGTTGTGGTTGACCGTTTTCTCTGCCTCTTTAAGGAGGCAGGAAAACCAACAATTTTTCTTTTTCGGTCACTTTCCTTTGGGCTGGGGAAACTATCAAGACTAGCAGCTGCTTTGATTGAAGCCCTGGTTCTTCTCCTTTTTGGTGGAGTTTCAGTTTCCTACTATTTTTTCCTTTTAAAAGAAATGATGGGGGTATTATCCTCAGAATCATCAGTGGAAATATGAAGCACAGGGGTAGATGGTTGAGCTTCATTGGGGGATGGGGTCCTCTGCAGGGGTGTTTCTACTGCTAATTTCTGAGGAATTTCTTGAGGTATTTGCTCTGGCTGCTAGGGGGTCTCCTGGGGTATTTGTTCTGGCTGCTGGGGGACCTCCTGGGGTATTTGTTTCGGCTGCTGGGGAACTTCCTCCTAGGGTACTTGTTTCGGCTGCTAGGGAACTTCCTCCTCCTGCTGAGGATCTTCTATTTGCTGGGGAGGATTAATAACAGGGGGTGGGTGGATTAGAGCAAATCCCCTATTTATTAAGAGTTGGGCTAACCTATGGTGTTTGAGGGAAAGAGCTGGATGCTTCGCTTTTTCAGCATAATGTGACATGTTTTTCAGACAACCCAATAGATAATAGGGCATATTTATCAACTGTTGATGCCTCAAATGATTTAACAAAACGAAGTCGTGTTGGCAAATTACCTGGTAATGACCTTCGCACATTAAATATTGCTTGACAAACTCCGTGACCTTGGGCCATGATGGAGGCAGTGACTGAAAAGTGACCCCTCTGCCTTTAGCTTTTACGTGTTCGCACGGTAGAAAGAAGCCTTGCTGCACATTCAAAATAACATGTTTCCTACTGAACCGGCGTATACCGTTGCTTGGTAGCCCAGAGACTTGGGCTACATCTTCCTCTGTTACCGGTATATGTACTCCCTGAACTGTAGAAAATCCTTCTCTCAAATTTCATGCGAACTCCAACACTTGTTGTGTGTTGAAGTCTGGAAGTCTTCTAGAGTAGTCCACCCACCCTCCCTGCATAAAAATTTGATAAACCTCGGGGTAGAGTTCTAGTAGCGCTCTTGTGCCAGGTTGATAAGTAATCAGATTTCCTCCCATAGCTACTGATTCAGTGAACAATACGCGATACAGAGCCTAGTTTCCGAGTTTGAAACAGAGCAAATTGTTACAAATGAGGATATGCCACGACAGAGTGAGTTTTAGATATTATCGCGAGGAATAAGGGTGGCGGCGATTAACATGTTATGGAATAATTGTGATATTTTGGTAATCCCCCCCAAATCTATGGCTGAATGATTTTATTGGAAGTATAATGATTTCGGTAGTCGTATCACATCTCTGCATTAACTATAAATTAATATTCACACTTAAACATGCGTACCTTTACTTTTTACCTTTAGTCGCATGCAAAAGTCTTATCTTGTCTTTTCTGGCTTAATCATAATTTGAAAGGGTTTTTAATCGTGAAAACACAAGCGATATGATGGAAAGTAGCAGTGATGACGTGTACTTGTTAGAGTGCTTGGCTGGTCCCTTGAATGCAGCGGAATATGTTCCATCAGGATGATCATTCGTTAAGTGCTGGGATTGGTGTTGCAGTGTTGAAAAGTGATATTTTGCTGGAACATAAGCTCGTGCGGTAAGTGGTGTTACGGCAATGGATAAATGATATTGTATTGACGGAAAGTGGTGTTGCAGCAACGGGGAATGACAGGAAGTGGTGTTGCAACAACGGGGAATGACGGAAAGTGGTGTTGCAGCAACGGGGAATGATGGAAAGTGGTGTTGCAGCAACTGGGAATGATATTGCATTAACAGAAAATGGTGTTGTAGCAACAAGGAATGGTGTTGTAGCAACAAGAAATGGTGTTGCAGCAACAAGGAAGCGTGTTGCAGCAACAGGAAAAGGTGTAAAACTTGACTTATGATCCAAAAAGCGTTCCCAAGCTGCAAGGTGATCCTTTTAGGATTTTTATTCTCATCCATCCTCCGAAAGTAAGATCTGCAAAACAACTAATTGTAACATAGCAACCCCTTGGCAGGGATTATTAGTTCAGAAATCTAATCTAAGAATAAATAAATGAACAGAAATTTAAATGCCTTGAGGGGAAGCAAATTCCCCCAAAAAAACATAGTGTAATTCTGCCATGCAGGTAGCTTTGAAATCCTCCTTAGAAATAGGTCGTTGATACGGACTAAGTCGGTATCCATTCTCTAATAATGGTGTTCTATTATCGTCAATCGTTAAAAGTTTGACTGTTTCGTTTGGAAATACAACATCTATTTCATAAGATCCTAGCCACCTTGTTCTCAATTTACCTTGGAAATTCTCGAAACGAGAGTCATACAGTAAAGCCCAGTTACCTTTCTGGAACTACTTCTGCTTAATAGTTTTTTCATGCCATCTGGTTCTTTGTTGCTGAATCATGGTTGTTTGGTGGATGGCATCCAATCTTTTCTCGTCTAGCTCCAGCAGCTGCTGCAACCTGCCTGTCTGTGCATCAGTCAAATCAAGGTTAACAGCTAAAGCAGTTCTCAAAGCTTTGATTTCAAACTCCAAAGGGAAAAAAACATTTTTACCAAAAACTAACTCATAGGGTGAAAAGCCTATGGTGTTCTTCCAAGTGGTTCTATAAGCCCAAAGTGCTTCAGGCAACTTTTGAAACCAGTCCCTCCTGTTCTCCTTTATTGTTTTTGTCAGAATAGCTTCTATGACTTTGTTGGTTCTTTCCACCTACCCATTTGACTGGGGGTGATAAGGTGTGGTCATTCTATGCTTAATATGGTATTTCTGTAATGTGTCTTTGCAGCCATGAGAATTAAAAGGAGGTCCTCCATCAGTGACTAGCTCCCTAGGCAACCCAAACCTAACGAAGATTTCTTCAAATAAAATTGTTAATAATGATTCCTCATTAGCTTTGATAAGTTCCTTGGCCTCTACCCACTTAGTCATGTAATCTATACATACTAGTATGTAAACTCTTTGATTAGATGGAGGATTAATGGGACCTATAAAATATAGTGCCCATCTTTCAAATGGTTCAAGAATTACCTGGGGAATGAGTGGCATTTCATCCCTGTGATTAGGCTGGCCCATTCTTTGGCAGCTATCATGGGCCCTGACATATTTCTTTGCATTTTTGAAGATTGAGGGCCAGTAATATCCCATCCTGAGAGCCTTCTGTGTTGTTCTTTTATCCGTGAAATGTCCTCCACAAGGTCCATCATGGCAAGCTTTCAATACATCATAAATCTGATCTTCACCAATGCATCTCCGGATCTCCTGATCAAGTCTTGTGTGAAACAAACAGCCGCTTATCCAGCTGTACCTAGCGCTCTGCTAAATAATTTTCCTTTTTTCTGTATGCGAATGGTGTGATGGTAATTTTCCTGCAACTAAATAGTTAGCAATGTCTGCATACCAAGGTGAGTGAGCAGAGATTGCAAATAAATAATCATCAGGAAAAGAATCATCTACCGGAATATTTTCATTAGTTTTTAACCGAGAAATAAAGTCAGCAACTACATTTTCTTTTCCTCATCAGTCTACAATTGTGATATCAAATTCCTGTAATAACAGTAAACATCTAGTGACTCGAGCATTTGTAATTGATTTATTCATTAGGTATTTAATGGCTGAGTGGTCGGTATGCACAAAAGTAGTATAACTAGTAATGTAATGCCGAAATTTGTTGATAGCATAAATAACTACTAGAAATTATTTCTCAGTGACTGTATAATTAAGTTCTGCGGGAGTCATGTTTTTACTAATGAAATAAATGGCATAGGGAAGACCATTTTCTTCCTGTGCCAGGACAGCTCCAATGGCAGTGTCTGAGGCATCAGAGGATATGTGAAAGGGGAGTGCCCAATCTGGTCCTCTCAAAATGGGAGCTATGGACAATTGATGTTTAAGCTGATCAAATTATTGTTCACAATCATCAGTCCACTTAAATTCAACATTTTTGGTTAGTAACACAAACAGAGGAGAAACTATCTTAGAAAAGTCTTTGATAAATCTTCTGTAATACCCTGCATGTCCTAAGAAACTCCTTACTTCTGTCTGGTTTTTGGGGATAGGGAGGGTCAGAATTACCTGTATTTTTGCGGGATCGACTTGAATTCCTAACAATGAAACAAAGTGGCCTAATACAATGCCTTCATTCATCATCATATGGCCTTTCTTAGTACTTAAGGCAAGATGTGCTTCTATACACCGCTTAAGTACTTTTTCAAGATTCTGCAGGGCATCTTCAAAGGTTGTTCCATAAGGAGTGAAGTCGTCCATAAAAATTTCTAAGGAATCATTTATCATATCTGAAAAGATCCCTATCACCGCTCTCTGGAATGTTGCTGGGGTGTTACATAGCCCAAATGGAAGAACCTTGTAAGAAATGGTCCCCCAAGGGCTAGTAAAAGTGGTTTTATCCTGATCCTGGGGTGCAATCCTTATCTGATTATATCCGCTAAATCCATCCAAAAAGGAAAAGAATTTCTTACCAGCCAAGTTATCTAATACCTGATCAATGAATGGTAAAGGGAAATTGTCCTTCTGGGTGGCCTCATTTAGGGCTCTATAGTCTACACATACTCGCCATTTCCCATTTTTCCTGGGTACTATTACTAGCAGAGAAACCCATTCACTATCAGATATGGGATATATAAATCCTGCATTTAACAATTTTTGAAGCTCTTCTTTTACTATTTCCCTTAAATTGGGGTTTATTCGTCTTTGGGGTTGACAAACTGGCCATGATCCTTCTTTAATATAAATACGGTGAGTGCATAGTTCAGGGGAAATCCCTTTCATGTCTGTATAATCCCAAGCGAATGCTTCTTTATTTTCTTTGACTAGCTTCATTAACTGTTGTTTTTGATCATCTGTTACGTTAGGATTTATATTTAATGTTTTACCTGGTTCAATTTCTACTGTTATGCTTTTGGAAGGACTACCAGCTAATATCTGAAGTAAATTCTCAGTTTCAAGGTTGTTCTGGGATTCAGATTCTAGGATTGTAGTGAGGTGATTATGTACTTATGAGCTGACCGAAGAAGGTTCGGAAATAAAGTTGCTGATTAATTCATCTTCAGTTGAGTCTTTGAGGGTTAAAGCTTGTCCGACAGTTAAGATAGGTTGGGATTCCTCATCCTCATAATCTACCCATATTCAATTATCGTTATTAATCATGGGTGTGGCATGAGGATAAAGAGTCAGCTGTTTGGTTTCCTGCCCATTAGATATTGTCATTGATACATACCTATAGCTGATGAAAGCATCTGCTGTAGCCTGCCAAGATCTTCCTAGAATTAATGGATGACCCCCCAACTTTGTTTTAGTTTGTAACACTACAAAGTCAGCTGGGTAATTCCAAGATTCTACAGAAATTACCAGGTCTTCAATGACTCCTTCGAGTTTAATTGTAGAGCGGTCGGCCAGCTTTAGAATGGTTGGAGTTTCCCTAATTAAATGTTTCAACTGCAGTAATTGTGCTGTTTCGAGTGTCATAATATTTATTGTTGCATCTAGATCTACTAGAACTTTAGAGACAAAGGTTTTGCCGACCTGAACTGTTACTGTAGGTTGACCAGGGTCACCATATTTCACAGGGGGGTATTTTTCTGTCATCAAAGCGGTTAGTTCTCCCATCACATGAACTGTGAGGGGTTCCTTGGATTTTATTCCAGGCTTTTTAATACAAATATCCCTAACAGTTCTGGCATAGATAGGGACATCTCTTAGTGCTTGCAATAATGGGATTTTGACATATAAATTCTACAGTTCTCCTAAAAGGTTAAAAGCTAGTGGCTCAAACGTTTTAGTAAGAGCCAATCTTTCAGGAAAGGGTGGCTCTGCTGTCTGGACAGTCTTGTTAGAAGATGATTCAATAATTTCAGTGTCTTTGTTAGATGACTTTTCCTTTCTAGTTTCCTCTTTTTCAGAGTCAGTAATGTCATCTAAGATGGGTTCAACTATCCTCCCAGAGCGTAAATGCATGTCATTACATTGCATAGGGGAGACAGGTTGACTTTGAATAACGATTACCTGCAAGGCTTTATTATTGTTGGGGTTGGGATTAGGTTGCACAGGAAGTTGAGGTCTGATTGACTGGTTATTCTACGGGGCATTAGATGGTAAGGAAATAGATTGCTGGTGTTGAGGAAATGGAATCTGCTGGGCTGCCTGATTTGGATTCCATTGATTGAAATAAGGTTTTTGAAAAGTCCAAGGATTCCACATATTAGGGTCAGTAAAAGGAGGATTTGGTTGTTGCATAGGGAATTGCATCGGATTAAAGGGTGGGTATTGCATTTGATTCATGGGTGGGAAATTTGTTTGAAAAGGAGACTGATTATTCCAATGACTAAATGATGTGTTAGAACTCATACCTTGTCTTTGTGGCCATTGCCTCCTCTGTGTCATCAGGTACACTGCTTCAGCTTCTTCTTCAGTTGATTGCAGCGTTGCCTTTATCCCTGGCAAAGAAGGGCATTGCTGAGATTCATGATCCTTTTCACAAATGGTACAAATTGGTACCTTATCCAATGGGCATTCCTGCAGTGGGTGATTTCCTCTGCATTTGGAGCAAAAGATAGCCAGGGCAGCTTCTGCTTCTGCTTGTTTCTTTTTAACCTGTAGAGCATCAATTTGTGAAGTAAAAGAGCTTAGCATTTCAGTTTTAAATTTTTCAAGCAGATTACCTATTTCAGCTCGTGTTGCTCCTCCGCTTGCTGACTTCTGGACTCTTGAATATGTACTGTCCCTGGTTTTAGGTCTGCTTGCTGCTCCTCTAGAACACTGCATGCAGAGGTTGATAATCTCATCAAATGGTTCTTTGGAAATATCCCCTGTTTCGAGCATATTTAACATATCTAGGCAGTCATCTCGTACTCCTTTTAGTAGTATTGTATTCAGAATATCCTTACTCATGGTTGGGTGATCTGATAGCTGCAGATTATATTGCAGTCTCTTTACAAAGTCCTCCAGATTCTCGTCCTCTTTCTGAACCATTTTGAACAATTCTTCCTTCCTTTCTCTTGTTCGACAGTAGTCCTGATATTTTCTCAGAAAATTTTCTTCCATTTGATCCCATGTGGTGATTACATGAGCCCCTAGGCTCATAAACCATCTTAATGCGTTCCCTTTCAGTGTTGCTGGAAACAATTTTAACTTCTGAGCAGGAGTTACATAATCATAACTTCTACACAGTATATCAAATTTAAAGAGGAACTCATCGGGATCTTCAGAGGATAACCCATGAAAATTAGGTAGTGCTGTAGGTGGAATATTTTTCATAGGGACTGCTCCTCTTGGGAGATCCCCAATAGGAAATTCCAGGGTGGAAAGTGAGTTCCCCCCCTTCCTTTTGCTTTGTTATCCTCCATTATTCTTCTCCCCGAATCAATAGCTCTGTCTTCAGTATCTTCAGTTTCTTTAGGTTCTTCTACTGGTTCCTCAATGTGCTCTGGTGTTTCCAGCTTCCTTTCAGGCCCTAGTACTTCCTTTGTTTGATGATCTGTTTGGGAGGAATACTGGATTTGAGGTCTTCGGGAACTCGTTCTCTGAGATGTCTCAGCTTTTGAAATGATCTCGTCAATAAAAGTTTTTCTTCCGCCTCCTGTGCCCTTACCGCCTGTGAAGTTAGCTTTCTTGTGTCCTGTCATGCACCTGTTATTCTAAAAAAAATCATTAATGCTTTAAAAAAATTTAGTCGCCTTCCCCGGCAACAGCGCCAAAATGTTGGTCGCTCGAATTGTTATTGATTGACAGTCGAGTACCACATTAATTTGTCAACCCTGGAAAGTCCTTTTATTTCAAAGGTGACCTCGTACTGTTTGCATTTTAATCTCAAAAGCATTAAAAGTTGTAGTACAACAAATCTAATTCCTATCAAACACTTACTCTGCGTTACAGCAGTCCTAAACTATTGCAGAAATGAAATGAAATTGAGTAAAGGTAACAAATCTGCAGAAAAATGATGGTTGTTTGTAACAGAGGACCAGGACCCTATCCTCAGAATAAGGATGCCCAACACTTGCCTCCGTGACCAGTCGCCATTACACACAAAAATCCTATTCACCGGTGACACACTTCTCACAATGCCAATCGATTAAAGGAACAGCGTATCAGCAAAAGGGAAATATCAGAAGCAAGGCCAAACACATACAGAATTAACACACACTTAATCAGAAAAGGAATGGGTGAATCTTGTGAAGAAGGTGGGCCCTGTCCCTCTCACAAGATTCCCCTACACACAAATATTAATTCAAACTGCTAAGAACAAAACTTTATTCATCTCTCAAGAGTTCAATTACAACAGAGGTTCTGACCTTCAGCACTACAATAATTTGGTATCACATGCTAGTCTTTCAATTGTAGATGTCTCCTCTTTATAGAGGAGACATATATTACAATAGATTGTCCTACAGTTTAATTCTTCTATACAAAAATAGGAAATTGATTCCTGTTACAGCATACTGTTACAACAATATATATTTTTGTCATCCTTGGTTATTTGGTTCTTTCCGCTGTTGCAAAACTGATGGTATTCATCTATTTCCTTGGATTCCTCGTGCTATCCTCGGTTATTCTGTTGTTGTTGTTGATTCGGTACATATTAACCATCCTTTAAAACACTTCGTGTTGTTTCTGGTGTTCCCGCATCTGTGGCGAGATTAGCTTGATCATGCTTTATCATCATCGGCCAAGTATAGTCCTGCCAGCTTCCGATAGTTGCTGTTGCAAATTTAGACATTTCCTGCTTTAGTCAGTTGCTACTTTTGGTGTTGCAGCAACTGCACAGTTGTTGTTCCTAGTGTTGCAGCAACTGTGAATCATGATTCTGTGGACTTTGAACAATTCCAATCAACTGTCAGCGACTTAGCCAATTTTCAAAGATTAATTGTAAGGATAACATGAATATGTGTTGAATAATTAATCATATAGCAAATGAGGAGAGTTACTTCATACCTTGGGATGATGAGGTCAAAATGATATCAAGGGTTTCAATTCATAGGTTAAAAAGAGTAATATCATAACAAAATGTAGGGTCAAAAATAGACAATTTAGAGTCCTAACAATAAATACTATTTAAAGGCTTATTAAAGGATTGTCGATATCTAAAGTGATTAAAAGTTGGCATTTTAAGCTATTGTTTTCCAAGATTAAAAATCTACTACTCTAATGTTGCAATGTAATTACAATGGACTTCGGAATATTAGGAAATGAACTTTTTGATCTACAAGCTAACTGGGGCAGCTGGGAGCCAAATCTTGAGATCATAATGAAATGTTTGCACCAAGGATTCAACTATTAGGTAGAAAAATTGAATCGCATTATGGAGAAGGATAAAGGTTCCCTGATGGGGGTGGTAGATCATGGTGATAATGTGTTTTGGAGGGGAGACATGCCACCCCTTAACTTAGGTGATCCCTTCACATAGTGTGTGATGGTTTACCTGCATACATGACTTAATGCATGCAACTCTCCAAAACTTGGGTGTATTCTATATGAAATAGTTTATATATTAAAATATGGTTTTGGAACAATTGGGTGTAGGCATAGAGGAAGGAGGAGGAAATTGAGCTCCAGTTATGTACGCTGATTTTCTAGTTGTTCTTTTCTAGGCACACCAAACTATGCGTGGAGTCACTGCGTTGGAGTTGGAATTGAACTCGTATGATGTTGGCTGTTTGAAGGGAGCACAAAGGTAAAATATTAAGGATCTTAGTGTAGGGTATCAGTGGGGGGAAATTTCCTCTGAGTAGAGTTCAACTTTGACAAAAAATCATTTGATTCGCTAGTGTGTGGAGGAAATCAAAGGCACACACTTTTGTTTTGCAATTTGGTAAGTATATGAGACCTTATTTATGATTCATTAATGTGTTTCTTATCCCTTGTGAGTTGTATATTCCCTTATGCAAAGACCATTGGTTTCTTCCTATTATTCCTAGTAGTGGGAGTCTTTTAGCCTAGATCTATAAAGCCTATGGTTGGAAGGAATTTAACTATATTCAATTAAGAGTATGGGCCTTATCACATTTTTTTGTTGTTGGGTATCCTACTGCTTTTCTCTTCCTTTCGGACTCCCATGCAGTCTGTTATGAAACCAGCTCAAGAAAAGATAGATCAACGCCTTAGAATTCAGCCTCTTCGAGGGGGCAACCTCCTTT
>APFE031656732.1:0-51635 GCA_000404065.3 Pinus taeda | reverse complement strand
CATTAACTATAAATTAATATTCACACTTAAACATGCGTACCTTTACTTTTTACCTTTAGTCGCATGCAAAAGTCTTATCTTGTCTTTTCTGGCTTAATCATAATTTGAAAGGGTTTTTAATCGTGAAAACACAAGCGATATGATGGAAAGTAGCAGTGATGACGTGTACTTGTTAGAGTGCTTGGCTGGTCCCTTGAATGCAGCGGAATATGTTCCATCAGGATGATCATTCGTTAAGTGCTGGGATTGGTGTTGCAGTGTTGAAAAGTGATATTTTGCTGGAACATAAGCTCGTGCGGTAAGTGGTGTTACGGCAATGGATAAATGATATTGTATTGACGGAAAGTGGTGTTGCAGCAACGGGGAATGACAGGAAGTGGTGTTGCAACAACGGGGAATGACGGAAAGTGGTGTTGCAGCAACGGGGAATGATGGAAAGTGGTGTTGCAGCAACTGGGAATGATATTGCATTAACAGAAAATGGTGTTGTAGCAACAAGGAATGGTGTTGTAGCAACAAGAAATGGTGTTGCAGCAACAAGGAAGCGTGTTGCAGCAACAGGAAAAGGTGTAAAACTTGACTTATGATCCAAAAAGCGTTCCCAAGCTGCAAGGTGATCCTTTTAGGATTTTTATTCTCATCCATCCTCCGAAAGTAAGATCTGCAAAACAACTAATTGTAACATAGCAACCCCTTGGCAGGGATTATTAGTTCAGAAATCTAATCTAAGAATAAATAAATGAACAGAAATTTAAATGCCTTGAGGGGAAGCAAATTCCCCCAAAAAAACATAGTGTAATTCTGCCATGCAGGTAGCTTTGAAATCCTCCTTAGAAATAGGTCGTTGATACGGACTAAGTCGGTATCCATTCTCTAATAATGGTGTTCTATTATCGTCAATCGTTAAAAGTTTGACTGTTTCGTTTGGAAATACAACATCTATTTCATAAGATCCTAGCCACCTTGTTCTCAATTTACCTTGGAAATTCTCGAAACGAGAGTCATACAGTAAAGCCCAGTTACCTTTCTGGAACTACTTCTGCTTAATAGTTTTTTCATGCCATCTGGTTCTTTGTTGCTGAATCATGGTTGTTTGGTGGATGGCATCCAATCTTTTCTCGTCTAGCTCCAGCAGCTGCTGCAACCTGCCTGTCTGTGCATCAGTCAAATCAAGGTTAACAGCTAAAGCAGTTCTCAAAGCTTTGATTTCAAACTCCAAAGGGAAAAAAACATTTTTACCAAAAACTAACTCATAGGGTGAAAAGCCTATGGTGTTCTTCCAAGTGGTTCTATAAGCCCAAAGTGCTTCAGGCAACTTTTGAAACCAGTCCCTCCTGTTCTCCTTTATTGTTTTTGTCAGAATAGCTTCTATGACTTTGTTGGTTCTTTCCACCTACCCATTTGACTGGGGGTGATAAGGTGTGGTCATTCTATGCTTAATATGGTATTTCTGTAATGTGTCTTTGCAGCCATGAGAATTAAAAGGAGGTCCTCCATCAGTGACTAGCTCCCTAGGCAACCCAAACCTAACGAAGATTTCTTCAAATAAAATTGTTAATAATGATTCCTCATTAGCTTTGATAAGTTCCTTGGCCTCTACCCACTTAGTCATGTAATCTATACATACTAGTATGTAAACTCTTTGATTAGATGGAGGATTAATGGGACCTATAAAATATAGTGCCCATCTTTCAAATGGTTCAAGAATTACCTGGGGAATGAGTGGCATTTCATCCCTGTGATTAGGCTGGCCCATTCTTTGGCAGCTATCATGGGCCCTGACATATTTCTTTGCATTTTTGAAGATTGAGGGCCAGTAATATCCCATCCTGAGAGCCTTCTGTGTTGTTCTTTTATCCGTGAAATGTCCTCCACAAGGTCCATCATGGCAAGCTTTCAATACATCATAAATCTGATCTTCACCAATGCATCTCCGGATCTCCTGATCAAGTCTTGTGTGAAACAAACAGCCGCTTATCCAGCTGTACCTAGCGCTCTGCTAAATAATTTTCCTTTTTTCTGTATGCGAATGGTGTGATGGTAATTTTCCTGCAACTAAATAGTTAGCAATGTCTGCATACCAAGGTGAGTGAGCAGAGATTGCAAATAAATAATCATCAGGAAAAGAATCATCTACCGGAATATTTTCATTAGTTTTTAACCGAGAAATAAAGTCAGCAACTACATTTTCTTTTCCTCATCAGTCTACAATTGTGATATCAAATTCCTGTAATAACAGTAAACATCTAGTGACTCGAGCATTTGTAATTGATTTATTCATTAGGTATTTAATGGCTGAGTGGTCGGTATGCACAAAAGTAGTATAACTAGTAATGTAATGCCGAAATTTGTTGATAGCATAAATAACTACTAGAAATTATTTCTCAGTGACTGTATAATTAAGTTCTGCGGGAGTCATGTTTTTACTAATGAAATAAATGGCATAGGGAAGACCATTTTCTTCCTGTGCCAGGACAGCTCCAATGGCAGTGTCTGAGGCATCAGAGGATATGTGAAAGGGGAGTGCCCAATCTGGTCCTCTCAAAATGGGAGCTATGGACAATTGATGTTTAAGCTGATCAAATTATTGTTCACAATCATCAGTCCACTTAAATTCAACATTTTTGGTTAGTAACACAAACAGAGGAGAAACTATCTTAGAAAAGTCTTTGATAAATCTTCTGTAATACCCTGCATGTCCTAAGAAACTCCTTACTTCTGTCTGGTTTTTGGGGATAGGGAGGGTCAGAATTACCTGTATTTTTGCGGGATCGACTTGAATTCCTAACAATGAAACAAAGTGGCCTAATACAATGCCTTCATTCATCATCATATGGCCTTTCTTAGTACTTAAGGCAAGATGTGCTTCTATACACCGCTTAAGTACTTTTTCAAGATTCTGCAGGGCATCTTCAAAGGTTGTTCCATAAGGAGTGAAGTCGTCCATAAAAATTTCTAAGGAATCATTTATCATATCTGAAAAGATCCCTATCACCGCTCTCTGGAATGTTGCTGGGGTGTTACATAGCCCAAATGGAAGAACCTTGTAAGAAATGGTCCCCCAAGGGCTAGTAAAAGTGGTTTTATCCTGATCCTGGGGTGCAATCCTTATCTGATTATATCCGCTAAATCCATCCAAAAAGGAAAAGAATTTCTTACCAGCCAAGTTATCTAATACCTGATCAATGAATGGTAAAGGGAAATTGTCCTTCTGGGTGGCCTCATTTAGGGCTCTATAGTCTACACATACTCGCCATTTCCCATTTTTCCTGGGTACTATTACTAGCAGAGAAACCCATTCACTATCAGATATGGGATATATAAATCCTGCATTTAACAATTTTTGAAGCTCTTCTTTTACTATTTCCCTTAAATTGGGGTTTATTCGTCTTTGGGGTTGACAAACTGGCCATGATCCTTCTTTAATATAAATACGGTGAGTGCATAGTTCAGGGGAAATCCCTTTCATGTCTGTATAATCCCAAGCGAATGCTTCTTTATTTTCTTTGACTAGCTTCATTAACTGTTGTTTTTGATCATCTGTTACGTTAGGATTTATATTTAATGTTTTACCTGGTTCAATTTCTACTGTTATGCTTTTGGAAGGACTACCAGCTAATATCTGAAGTAAATTCTCAGTTTCAAGGTTGTTCTGGGATTCAGATTCTAGGATTGTAGTGAGGTGATTATGTACTTATGAGCTGACCGAAGAAGGTTCGGAAATAAAGTTGCTGATTAATTCATCTTCAGTTGAGTCTTTGAGGGTTAAAGCTTGTCCGACAGTTAAGATAGGTTGGGATTCCTCATCCTCATAATCTACCCATATTCAATTATCGTTATTAATCATGGGTGTGGCATGAGGATAAAGAGTCAGCTGTTTGGTTTCCTGCCCATTAGATATTGTCATTGATACATACCTATAGCTGATGAAAGCATCTGCTGTAGCCTGCCAAGATCTTCCTAGAATTAATGGATGACCCCCCAACTTTGTTTTAGTTTGTAACACTACAAAGTCAGCTGGGTAATTCCAAGATTCTACAGAAATTACCAGGTCTTCAATGACTCCTTCGAGTTTAATTGTAGAGCGGTCGGCCAGCTTTAGAATGGTTGGAGTTTCCCTAATTAAATGTTTCAACTGCAGTAATTGTGCTGTTTCGAGTGTCATAATATTTATTGTTGCATCTAGATCTACTAGAACTTTAGAGACAAAGGTTTTGCCGACCTGAACTGTTACTGTAGGTTGACCAGGGTCACCATATTTCACAGGGGGGTATTTTTCTGTCATCAAAGCGGTTAGTTCTCCCATCACATGAACTGTGAGGGGTTCCTTGGATTTTATTCCAGGCTTTTTAATACAAATATCCCTAACAGTTCTGGCATAGATAGGGACATCTCTTAGTGCTTGCAATAATGGGATTTTGACATATAAATTCTACAGTTCTCCTAAAAGGTTAAAAGCTAGTGGCTCAAACGTTTTAGTAAGAGCCAATCTTTCAGGAAAGGGTGGCTCTGCTGTCTGGACAGTCTTGTTAGAAGATGATTCAATAATTTCAGTGTCTTTGTTAGATGACTTTTCCTTTCTAGTTTCCTCTTTTTCAGAGTCAGTAATGTCATCTAAGATGGGTTCAACTATCCTCCCAGAGCGTAAATGCATGTCATTACATTGCATAGGGGAGACAGGTTGACTTTGAATAACGATTACCTGCAAGGCTTTATTATTGTTGGGGTTGGGATTAGGTTGCACAGGAAGTTGAGGTCTGATTGACTGGTTATTCTACGGGGCATTAGATGGTAAGGAAATAGATTGCTGGTGTTGAGGAAATGGAATCTGCTGGGCTGCCTGATTTGGATTCCATTGATTGAAATAAGGTTTTTGAAAAGTCCAAGGATTCCACATATTAGGGTCAGTAAAAGGAGGATTTGGTTGTTGCATAGGGAATTGCATCGGATTAAAGGGTGGGTATTGCATTTGATTCATGGGTGGGAAATTTGTTTGAAAAGGAGACTGATTATTCCAACGACTAAATGATGTGTTAGAACATACCTTGTCTTTGTGGCCATTGCCTCCTCTGTGTCATCAGGTACACTGCTTCAGCTTCTTCTTCAGTTGATTGCAGCGTTGCCTTTATCCCTGGCAAAGAAGGGCATTGCTGAGATTCATGATCCTTTTCACAAATGGTACAAATTGGTACCTTATCCAATGGGCATTCCTGCAGTGGGTGATTTCCTCTGCATTTGGAGCAAAAGATAGCCAGGGCAGCTTCTGCTTCTGCTTGTTTCTTTTTAACCTGTAGAGCATCAATTTGTGAAGTAAAAGAGCTTAGCATTTCAGTTTTAAATTTTTCAAGCAGATTACCTATTTCAGCTCGTGTTGCTCCTCCGCTTGCTGACTTCTGGACTCTTGAATATGTACTGTCCCTGGTTTTAGGTCTGCTTGCTGCTCCTCTAGAACACTGCATGCAGAGGTTGATAATCTCATCAAATGGTTCTTTGGAAATATCCCCTGTTTCGAGCATATTTAACATATCTAGGCAGTCATCTCGTACTCCTTTTAGTAGTATTGTATTCAGAATATCCTTACTCATGGTTGGGTGATCTGATAGCTGCAGATTATATTGCAGTCTCTTTACAAAGTCCTCCAGATTCTCGTCCTCTTTCTGAACCATTTTGAACAATTCTTCCTTCCTTTCTCTTGTTCGACAGTAGTCCTGATATTTTCTCAGAAAATTTTCTTCCATTTGATCCCATGTGGTGATTACATGAGCCCCTAGGCTCATAAACCATCTTAATGCGTTCCCTTTCAGTGTTGCTGGAAACAATTTTAACTTCTGAGCAGGAGTTACATAATCATAACTTCTACACAGTATATCAAATTTAAAGAGGAACTCATCGGGATCTTCAGAGGATAACCCATGAAAATTAGGTAGTGCTGTAGGTGGAATATTTTTCATAGGGACTGCTCCTCTTGGGAGATCCCCAATAGGAAATTCCAGGGTGGAAAGTGAGTTCCCCCCCTTCCTTTTGCTTTGTTATCCTCCATTATTCTTCTCCCCGAATCAATAGCTCTGTCTTCAGTATCTTCAGTTTCTTTAGGTTCTTCTACTGGTTCCTCAATGTGCTCTGGTGTTTCCAGCTTCCTTTCAGGCCCTAGTACTTCCTTTGTTTGATGATCTGTTTGGGAGGAATACTGGATTTGAGGTCTTCGGGAACTCGTTCTCTGAGATGTCTCAGCTTTTGAAATGATCTCGTCAATAAAAGTTTTTCTTCCGCCTCCTGTGCCCTTACCGCCTGTGAAGTTAGCTTTCTTGTGTCCTGTCATGCACCTGTTATTCTAAAAAAAATCATTAATGCTTTAAAAAAATTTAGTCGCCTTCCCCGGCAACAGCGCCAAAATGTTGGTCGCTCGAATTGTTATTGATTGACAGTCGAGTACCACATTAATTTGTCAACCCTGGAAAGTCCTTTTATTTCAAAGGTGACCTCGTACTGTTTGCATTTTAATCTCAAAAGCATTAAAAGTTGTAGTACAACAAATCTAATTCCTATCAAACACTTACTCTGCGTTACAGCAGTCCTAAACTATTGCAGAAATGAAATGAAATTGAGTAAAGGTAACAAATCTGCAGAAAAATGATGGTTGTTTGTAACAGAGGACCAGGACCCTATCCTCAGAATAAGGATGCCCAACACTTGCCTCCGTGACCAGTCGCCATTACACACAAAAATCCTATTCACCGGTGACACACTTCTCACAATGCCAATCGATTAAAGGAACAGCGTATCAGCAAAAGGGAAATATCAGAAGCAAGGCCAAACACATACAGAATTAACACACACTTAATCAGAAAAGGAATGGGTGAATCTTGTGAAGAAGGTGGGCCCTGTCCCTCTCACAAGATTCCCCTACACACAAATATTAATTCAAACTGCTAAGAACAAAACTTTATTCATCTCTCAAGAGTTCAATTACAACAGAGGTTCTGACCTTCAGCACTACAATAATTTGGTATCACATGCTAGTCTTTCAATTGTAGATGTCTCCTCTTTATAGAGGAGACATATATTACAATAGATTGTCCTACAGTTTAATTCTTCTATACAAAAATAGGAAATTGATTCCTGTTACAGCATACTGTTACAACAATATATATTTTTGTCATCCTTGGTTATTTGGTTCTTTCCGCTGTTGCAAAACTGATGGTATTCATCTATTTCCTTGGATTCCTCGTGCTATCCTCGGTTATTCTGTTGTTGTTGTTGATTCGGTACATATTAACCATCCTTTAAAACACTTCGTGTTGTTTCTGGTGTTCCCGCATCTGTGGCGAGATTAGCTTGATCATGCTTTATCATCATCGGCCAAGTATAGTCCTGCCAGCTTCCGATAGTTGCTGTTGCAAATTTAGACATTTCCTGCTTTAGTCAGTTGCTACTTTTGGTGTTGCAGCAACTGCACAGTTGTTGTTCCTAGTGTTGCAGCAACTGTGAATCATGATTCTGTGGACTTTGAACAATTCCAATCAACTGTCAGCGACTTAGCCAATTTTCAAAGATTAATTGTAAGGATAACATGAATATGTGTTGAATAATTAATCATATAGCAAATGAGGAGAGTTACTTCATACCTTGGGATGATGAGGTCAAAATGATATCAAGGGTTTCAATTCATAGGTTAAAAAGAGTAATATCATAACAAAATGTAGGGTCAAAAATAGACAATTTAGAGTCCTAACAATAAATACTATTTAAAGGCTTATTAAAGGATTGTCGATATCTAAAGTGATTAAAAGTTGGCATTTTAAGCTATTGTTTTCCAAGATTAAAAATCTACTACTCTAATGTTGCAATGTAATTACAATGGACTTCGGAATATTAGGAAATGAACTTTTTGATCTACAAGCTAACTGGGGCAGCTGGGAGCCAAATCTTGAGATCATAATGAAATGTTTGCACCAAGGATTCAACTATTAGGTAGAAAAATTGAATCGCATTATGGAGAAGGATAAAGGTTCCCTGATGGGGGTGGTAGATCATGGTGATAATGTGTTTTGGAGGGGAGACATGCCACCCCTTAACTTAGGTGATCCCTTCACATAGTGTGTGATGGTTTACCTGCATACATGACTTAATGCATGCAACTCTCCAAAACTTGGGTGTATTCTATATGAAATAGTTTATATATTAAAATATGGTTTTGGAACAATTGGGTGTAGGCATAGAGGAAGGAGGAGGAAATTGAGCTCCAGTTATGTACGCTGATTTTCTAGTTGTTCTTTTCTAGGCACACCAAACTATGCGTGGAGTCACTGCGTTGGAGTTGGAATTGAACTCGTATGATGTTGGCTGTTTGAAGGGAGCACAAAGGTAAAATATTAAGGATCTTAGTGTAGGGTATCAGTGGGGGGAAATTTCCTCTGAGTAGAGTTCAACTTTGACAAAAAATCATTTGATTCGCTAGTGTGTGGAGGAAATCAAAGGCACACACTTTTGTTTTGCAATTTGGTAAGTATATGAGACCTTATTTATGATTCATTAATGTGTTTCTTATCCCTTGTGAGTTGTATATTCCCTTATGCAAAGACCATTGGTTTCTTCCTATTATTCCTAGTAGTGGGAGTCTTTTAGCCTAGATCTATAAAGCCTATGGTTGGAAGGAATTTAACTATATTCAATTAAGAGTATGGGCCTTATCACATTTTTTTGTTGTTGGGTATCCTACTGCTTTTCTCTTCCTTTCGGACTCCCATGCAGTCTTAGATGTAGATTGTAGGAGGTATGGGGTTTGTAATGCATCTTGTTATGGTTTTTTGTTTCCTAAAAATATCTTGACTTACCTTTCAAGATGGGTCTTTCAAAATTTAGAAAATAGAGGAGGTCCCTTTTGAGGGTTAGGGTTGAAGCATCTTGTTTCTTATCACCAAGTCTTTGCTACGAAGGGGTCCTCCTCAAAGGTTTCTAGTTTTTCTAAGTTTCTGTGGAAGCATAGTAAAGTGGTGTTGCCTATGAATTTTGGTTTATTTTCTTTTAAGTCATGGGAGTTCATGGGTGTTGTATCCATTGGAAGGATAATTTCTTGGTGGGGGACACTTTAGTTCGGGATGGCTCTAATTGGACGTAAATGGAACTATATTTACCATCAAATATGCATGGGTCCTCGAGCTAGGAGATATAATTTTGTATTTTTATCTCTCCATTCTATGTCACATTAGTTGAGGAGGAGTTTCTGGGGGGGTGGGGGGGCATATTTTAAAATTATGCATTGTCAATGTGGAAGGGCCTAGATGGGCATACACCTAAGAGGAAAGATGGTAGATCATAGGAGAGTTGATATGAAACTATATGAGGAGTTGGAACACAACCTAGTGCTATCTGGTGGTAGGGCATATCTTCCATCACATTTTGATTCTCTTGAGAATCATTTACGGCATTTCACTATTCTTCTTGAACTGCTAGGCCAATATTTCCATAATGATCGCAATGTGGTGATCAAATTCATCAATGACTTGCAGCTCAAGAAATAGCACATGCAAGGTCAGTTGGCAACATTGCAACAAGGTCAAAGGAGGCTCTATGACAAAATGGATTTCTTGGAAGGGAGGTTGGATCACAAGGAAAATCATTTCCATTTTGTCTTTAAACCACTAGGATCTCTTAGAAATGGACCAAATAACCGAGCTCCAGCTAATTCATCAGACCCTTAGTGGTTATGCGTTGTATTCTTATTTTGGATGTTTTTTGGTTTCACTTGTCCTTCCAGTTCTAGGTAGGTGTTTTTGTTGGTATTTTGTTATCAATTTTTGTGTCTCTCTTCTAGCCAACAAATCCAGTAAGAACGAGGCCAGAATAATTTTGAAAATTGGGTGACTTTGTTGTAATGTTTTTCTGAATTAATATAATACTTTTGACCAACAAAAAAAATGCATTGGTGGTTATTGCAAAGCTAAGAATGCTACTCATTTAATCCTTATAAAGTCACCCAATAAGAAATTTATATTGTTGGGATTTTTATGAAGGAAAAATTTAAATTGTATGGTATGCCAAAGGTAGTCATTTTTGACCAATATATGAAATCTACATAGAAGCTTTAGTAATCTCTATTTGAGGGATTTGGCACACAACGTTTGTATCCCTAAACAAGTCAGTATACAAAACAAACCAATTAGGTGTTAGAATATATTCTTCTCAGGTATGTCATAAATAATACCACTAAATGGGAGGACTATCTAGCCTTAGTGGAAATTTCAATAGTTTATGTCAAGAGTCATTAAAGATGATTGCTTTTGAGGCATTCTATGGTAAGAATTGTAATGCCCTTATTAGCTAGGACAATTTAGTGGAAACAATCATGTCTGTACTTAATATGTTGAGATAAATATAATAAAAATTCATCAAAATTTCAAGAAAGACATAAGATAGCCAAAGATAGATAAAAAAATATATGCAAATAAGAATAGACTACATAGGGAATTCAAAGTGGGAGATCACACATATCTTGAAATTAAACATCGATGGAGTACTCTTTGGTTGGGAACTTATGATCAGTTGGAACCTTGATATTTTGGATGTTTCAATAGAGTGGAAAGAGCTGGACCACTAGAATATTGGCTTTCACTAGATCCAATTGATTTTTTGTTATTCTTTTTCTTATTCTCACTCTTTTTTTTGGTGATTAAGTGAATAAACAACTGGGTTGGGCTCGTACTTATGTGACATGAGTTCACTTATATCCATCACAACTATAAAATCTAGGAGAATTCACACCTCCCCCAACAGATGGTTCATGTGCTAAGTCATGAAGATTTGAACCTTTGATGACATACTTTACATAATACTTCATAAAGAACCATCACTAATTAAGGTTCCCCTTGGATTATTCACTACCTCCTAAGGTGAAAATTCATAATTTATATCATATGCTTTTACTCAGATTATGTATTTCGTGCTAATCATATAACTTATTGGATTATAATTCAAGTAAAACCATAGGGATATTTCTAGCCAGAACCGTTGCAAATACTAGACAAGAAGGAAACAATGCTCTTCAATAGAGCCATTGCATAAGTAAAGATGTGATGGAAGCACCTTGGACCATATTAAGCTAAATGGGATCTTGAAGTGTAACATACACTCCTTTTTTTAAATGGTAGTACTGGAAACAATGAAATAACTCAAAAAATAACAATATTTAGGAAAGCCAAAAAATTAATAAAATTCATGTTTCTCGAAGCAATGAAATAAATTAGAAAATAAAAATATTTAGGAAAACCCACAAAATAATATAACTTATATTTATTTTTACAATTGGGATCAAAATGTATGATCAGAATCAACAATACCTAGAAAAAGAAAATGTTGTAAAACACAACTCAAGCATACTTATTGAATCTAAAAAATCATATACTTGATTTTGAACTGAAATATGAAAAAGAACCATAGTAATGTTACTGTAGCAAGCTCTAAACTAATTTTTGTTTCTACACATATCCTCAAATTTTATCTAGAATATAGATATCAAACCGAAAACAAATCCCAAATGTGGTCTTTGTGTCAAATAAACAAGATAGTCTCCATATTATATCTTATAATAATAGGTAAAATGTTGCCAACAAGGGGTTTCGTTGTTAAAAACTAAGAAGGAGTCGATTAGTAATCTCCTCTAGAAAATGAAATATCAAATATCAAAACCATCATATCAAATGAACCCCACAAATTTAATTTTATAACTCTCCTTGTAATTCCATCCTTCTTGATCAAGCCAACTTGGAATAAATAACATCACTTTTTGTCTCCTAATTAAAGGGCCCATTATTCTTTCTTAAATAAAACATCTTTCCATCTCTAATTGGCCATTAGAGTTTGCTTGGTTCAGAAGATGGTAGTTTTATTATTTCCATGTTATCTTGTTGGGTGTTGGGTCACTAGTATGCAATGGTAGGCTCTCTCGCTCCTTCAGAAAATGTTGATGCCAATCTTGTGCTTGAAAAACTTCTAGATGAATCTCAATATCTCTTAGTTTTTATCCAAAAACATGAGGATATGGTCAAAATGAAACATAATGGTTTCTGACTCTTCCTGGAAGAATAATTTATTATGCATCATGTAGAAATGGAACAGTTGATGGTAATGTTGCACGAGGAAGTGTATTATCTCAGTTCTCATGTGTCTTCTTTGGAAGTGTCTAAGGCCATAAAGACTCAGGTGATTCTAGGAGGTGATGGCTCCATTTTATTTGTTGAAAGGAGAAGAATCTGCTACATAAAGGTGTCTGATGCCACTGGTAGAAATAATTGCTCAGTCTACAGCTTCATGAATTTTGGAGGTGCCCTTTGCAAATATGTCTTTTGTATGTTATTTTGGAATTTTTTCTACATAATCGAGAATTTTTACAGATTTTATAGTGCACATGTCTTTAGCATAACATGAATTGCATCCTATTAGGTGGAAAGCTTCAAGTAAAACCTACTATTAGTAGAAATTTTGCAAGACATTTATTAATCCAACGTTTATTAATGTGAAATATTTATTGTCTCTTAAAAAAAGACTTCAATTTATCATATGTAAAATGACTAGACTATATAAAATTTTGAGATAGTCATTGAAATTAAACCCATCAACAATACGAAAAATTATAACATTGACATTTGAAAAAGTTAGTGCTTGAAACTGACTTACTAAAAATTGTAATTATTACAAAAGTATAAAAAAATCATTTTATAGAAAATTATCATGCTTATAGTCCTAATGAAATTTCAACTTACCATCAAACACTACCCAATTGGTAACTTAATTGCCTCTAAGGTTCCTCTTTTAGCAGCTGCAACACCATCCAAATTTTGGCCTACACTCAGTTTTGGAGCCTATTGTGGATTCTGTGACTGGTCATTCCTTAGTCATGTATTGGTCAGTTTATTATTTCAATATCCCTTCTTGGATCTTAGAATTAGTTCAAACTTTTATTTTATATAGTAAGCATCATAGTCGAGCATGGGAATTATTGCTTGTAATGAAAAGGGAAGTTTTGGTTTTCTTCAAGGTGAAATATTTATGAAAATGAATTGGTCTTATCATATATACATGTTTCACACTCATTTCCAAATTTTAACACACTATTACATAAGTGTCTTCATCATCCTTACAAAGTCTATCATTGGAACCGCACTTGTCGTAAGTTGCCACAAAGGTTGTTGCATTAAGTGAGGTATGTTCATATGTTCTGGATGATCTATTTGGTATCACCAAGTATCCAAGTGTGTGGTCAAAGTAATGTTCTATTAATTTTCATTTCAGTTCCACTGGTCCCACACTTAGGCACATTTTGTAGGATTTTTAGAAACCTAGCCTCAAACAACCTTTCTAAAATGGACACTTCGCATCTTCAACATTCAAGGTTTTCCCCCACCTGCTAGAAATGCACAATGTGTAGAAAGACCAGCCTTCCCTGGCCTCCAAAATTTGCAGATGATTCCTCTGGTGTCCTTCCCTTAGCCAAAACTCACTGCCTCTATAAACTATGGAGTGTTGTCCCTCAAGCCTTTGAGACTCTGAATTCCCATTACCTCTAAAAACTATGTAGTTTGTCCTCCTAGGGTCCCATCCCATAGAAGCCACTTCTTGCTTGAACTACACAATTATGTCCCTCAGTGGGCACTACGTAAAATTTTCCCTGAGTAGGAACTGCACAATTTTTTCCCTCGGTGAGGTCTGCACAAAAAATTCCCTTAGTTTAGCCTGAGATATGCACTACATAGTATCATTGATCAATCTTTAACCTTGGATGCTTGAACTACATGATTTCATAGTGACTAGGTCTTCTCCTCTGACCTATCACTCAGTCCCAACCTAGTTCATGAATCCAAGTGCTCTATCTTAGGCCAGGAGTTTTCAGACTGATTTCGTCTCATCATGAGTGAGTTGTAGATGCAAGTACTTTGTTACTCTATGGAAATATGATGAACAAGGATGACACATGGTATAGGAAACTTAAGGAGCTAATGAGGAAAGTTAATAATTAGTTAAGAATACCAAGAAATCTTGGGGTATGATAGAAGATCAGAGATCAGGACCGCATGAAGTCTCCATCCAATTCACAACCTTTTGGAGTGTAGGTACCAAAAACAAAGCACATCATTCAAGAAGTTCAAATAGACCTCTTATTGTTTTATAAAGGGAAGATTATCATTTTAATTTCACAATGCGTTTAATGACATGTATGGTCACAAGCATTGAAAGTCATTCCATCTGTTCTCTCTAAGTGTTTTTCTCCCTCTTGCAAGATAGTAAAGATGTTTTATTTTCGCATGCTTCACTATTGTACAATGTTTGTGAGCCTTTTCTAGTGGTTTCGAAGACTTGTCTTTGTGTATATGAATTTCCCTAATCATGTAAACATCCATTGAACTTTAGTAGTGGCTACAACCACCCTCCAAAATTTTGGCCTACACCCAATTTTGGATCCTCCCTTAAGATTTTCACTTGATGACTGTGTTATCACTCAGGTTTTCCCAGAAGTTGTAAGAAAAGGAAAAGGAGGCTGAGGTAACCACAAACCAATGTTTTAGATACAGATTCTAGCCAATCTGCATCCAGAGAGAGCTCTCTCTTTAAGTTTTAGATTTGTTTTTTAAAGAAATTAGGCTAGTTGTGACGTTTAGGAATTTTGTTTGAGTTTGGGTGGTGAGATTCAATAGCAAAGGGATAAGTCTGAGTAGTTTAGGCCATTGGGCTAATGGAGTCAAGGAAGATGTCTTCACTGGATTAGGTTTCTTAACAAAATATGGTTTCACAGAGCAAGATAATCAAACAAGGAATAAATAAAGATTTGAAGTAAATAGAATTATTTCAAAACAAGTGAAGGGCAGTTAAGAATCCTTCAACCTATTGGAAAAGATGAAATTGGAATTGATTACTTATAAACAGCAGTTAAGTATTCTTTAAGTAATAATCAAAATGAAAGAACTAGAAAATAGGAGCAATCAAGATTTCACTGTTTATTCTAATCCAGAAGAAAACATAGAGAATAATAACGTTTGAAGATAGAGTGCAATCAAGCATATTCTGAATTACTCCTTTTTGTTTATCATTCAGATATGAATAGAGATGATATAAGAAACAAGGAAAACTTTAAAACAAAAGGTACAAAGAACTTATTGATCCGGTGTTTGATTCAAGAAATCTATGGAAAGTCCTTTGTCTCAATTCTTTATCTAGCAAGCCATATGAAAATTTGGTCCAATTAGTACTTTATTCCAAAAAACCAGTATTACAGCAATGTATATGAATCCATCCTCAATACTGCAATTGAGGGAATATTTATACAAAATAATTTACAAAAAATATCTCATAAGAAAGTGAGATATATTCTAGTGATGACTAATCATTGTTTACAAGAAAATAGAGACAACTAGTATCGAAGATAGGAGGAAGGTATACTGCTGTTGTGTTGTTCCTATTTGTGTTGAGTGTGCTGGAGGTAGGTCCTTTTATTTGGCTTTCTACTGTCTTCTTTAGTAACTTTGTGCTGGCTTCCCTGTTTGACTGATTCTCTTTACTTGCTCTGATACTCTTCAACCTGTTTTCACCCCTATTCACCTTTGTTCATCTCACCATGATAAATAGCCCAAAATTTACCTTTTACTGAGAATAAATTTACAAAATTTCTAACATGTCTTCCCACCATTTTTGCTCTGGCAATTTATGCTTCTGAAGTTTCTTTCGAGTTTCATCAGTCTCTGTATATCTGAAAAAGTTAGGCTAGATGGTGAATAAGTGCTTTACCTCATGTTCAATATAAAATAAGTTCTCTAAGTTGTCATAGAGAACTTGACCTGTGGGTAGTGCTTTCCATTATCACTTAGGTTGTTCCCTAGGAAAATTCTAAGGAGGGAATACGGCCGAGGTTAGCACAGACCAATCTTTTAGAAGCGGATTCTAGCCAATCTACCTTTAGAGAGGGCTCTCTCTTTATTATTTAGCATTGCTTTTAGATTATATTAGGCTAGTTATGAAGTACAAGGGTTTTGTTTTGAGTTTTGGATGGTGGTGTTCTGTAGAACAGGGCTGCAAGTCTGAGAGGTTCAATCCATTGGGCTAATGGAATCTAGGAGGTTGAACCATTGAATATGGTCTCTTTGACAGAAGGACATACTACAAAGTAGGGTAATCAGGCATGGAACAATTTATAAGCTGAATCAAATGGGAAGGAGTCTGTGGTCGGAGGGCGGTTAAGAATCCTTCAACACGTAGACAGAGAAAAAGTGAATGATTATGACCAAGAAGCAATTAAGAATTTCTTAGCATTAAATCAATATTTAAAATCGAGGGAAATAGGAGCAGTTAAGAATTCCTATTTATGCTGATCCTGAAGAAAACATTGATAATAATAAATATTGAACACAGAGCGTAATCAGACAAATTTTGTGCTATTATTTTTCTCTATTATTAAGATCATGAAACATATATGATGCATGTAAACTTCATAAACAGTAAAGCACATGTGAGGGGAAACTTATTGATCCAGGACATGACACAAGAATTCTATAACAAGGTCTAGAGCATCAATTTCGCTTTCAGATAGTGCAGCGACAATGAAATCCAACAGCTTTTGTATTGAACAAATTCTTAGAGTTATAGCACAATTCAGAGAAGATATTACCAACCAACCCCGAATACTTCATTTGGGGAGGTATTTAAAAAAAAGTGTTTAAAAATATCTGGATGAGAAAATATGAAGCAATAAATTCATCCATGTACTTTACAAGAGAAGTAATTGATGTTGGAAACAGAGAGAAATGAATGCAAAAGTAACTGCTATTGTGTTGGCCGCTTCAGTTGGTCAGATATGTTGACTTTTACGCTCAGTGAGTCGACTGGCAGCTATCTTCTATTGATATCCTGCGCTGATACCCCGACTGGCTTGGCTGTATCTGGACCATCTTTGATACACTATTGCTCATGCTCAATTCTCCTTCCCTATTGTTTTCTTCCTTATGGTGTGTGATACCAAATTTCAACCTTTCAAAGCTATGAAAAGAAACTAAAGATATGTTTATAAAATCTCCAACATTCTTTGCCACCATTGGTCTCTTGGTAGCTGATGTCTTCTCGATTCCCTTAACGTCTCATCAGCATCAGTGTATATGAAGAAATCAGGCTCAACTGTGAAAAGATGTCTTATTTCATGTTCAATGTAAAACATATTTTCCAAATTATCATACAAGCTCTATCTTGATGGGAGTGTTCTTTCTTCTAAAGTGCTTGATGAGGCTGTGATTTGGTCTGTAACAAATGTATTCACTTTGTGAGCATAGTTTTTAAGTGTCATTGGTTAATAGACTGGGCAGACCCTTTTCCTGCAAAATTGTAAACTTCTCTGTAAAACCATTTAGCACCACTTGCATGTCCTGGCACTTCCTCTCTAGATTTTGTATGAAGTTCTTCATGGTCATAACTCTCTTGACTATTTGAATGGTGCTTGTCCTATCTCCGATTTCCAGTACTGCTAGTTCTTCATTGGCGTGGGTATTTAGAAAGTGTATTAATTTGTTGGCCTGCTCGGGCATGTGTCCCAATAATGTCCCGGCTTTTTGAATCTCTACTTAGGCTTGCACTCTCAAGTCAATTTGCTCATGGATTGTTCGTATTGATCTCCAGTGATCAATGATGGATTGCCCAATATTAGTCCACAAGATCTTTTTAATTTCTGCTAGTGGTTTGCGAAGAGAAAGATCCTTTTCCAAGGATCTTACCTTGTTTTCCAATTCTTTTACCTCTCTTGTCTTTTCTGCAACAGTCATTTTCGATTTGTCATAACTTATTTCTAATTTTTCCAACTTTTGTTTGGCCTCTTTAAGCTCTAACATTGGAATTCTAACTCTTTTACTACCTTCATCAGCTCTTCCATGCTCATGCTGGTATCTGGTACTGTTGTTGTTGCTGTTGAAGTATCCATGGTAGATGTACCTAATGCTGGGACAGTGGGAGGTACTACTTTTGTGGTTGTAGGAAGAGCAGTTCTTCTTGTTGGAGCTGTTTCTCATGGCTGGGAGGTCGACACTCCCTGCTTTTCTTTTAATGCCTTCTCTAATTCCTGCTCTGTCTCATTTAGCCTTTGATGCATTTTCATTAGCAAATACATTAAGTCTTCCTCTTCCTTTTGCTGCACTACCTTTGTGGTTTGTGGATGCATTGTAATTGGCAGCTTTAATTGCTTTTTGACGGCTGCAATGTCTTCTTCCTTATTTCTTATCAATGCCTTTATGCCCTTGGCATCCTTGGGATCGTGTCCGAGCTCAATGATAATTTCTTCCAAGGATTTGATCCTATTACCCTTGGCTAATGAGGAAGCCTTTTCCAATTCTAATTGGGAAGAGGTGTTATGCAATGAATTCTATAATTTATGAGCTAATAATGCCTTGTCTGCCAAGGTGGAGTACACCATTTCTCCGGTTTTCTTATGTGATTCAATCTGGTCCATTGGATGGATATCTTTGGAGAGAACTCCCAAATTGGTCCTGATATAATCAGTAGCTAATTGTGGCTACTGCATTGTGTGCTTGAAGTGACTAAGGGTCATTTTCCCTTCTTGAATATCATATGCTGCCATTAACCTTTGTTGATTTCTGGGAGCCATTCTCAGTAATTGATTATAAATTTGAATTCTTATTGGCTCATTTCTTGCCTTTATCTCAATGAATTCTCTCTTAATGTCCGAGCCTTGCTTGCTTTGTTGCTTGTTTTGTGGCCTGGTGGATGTAATCTCCACACCGTGCTATCTCTCTAGCTCTTGCTGGTATGAGCTAGCTGATGTTTCCAACTTTGGAGGAGTCTGTCGTTCAGTCCTTCCCTCACCTCTTGGGCTACTTGTTGTCTCTTCCAAGAGTTCCTCTTCAGAGTAAGGATTTAAACTTTGCCTCTTTTCCCCCGGCCGCCCTGCTGGTCCACTTACAGGTGTGCTTTCCTCTCTCTCTCTTTTGTTGCCTCTTTCCTCTTTTAGAGGAGTTTGTAATACAGGGATTTCAGGCAACTTAGTCTATGTTGAAGGACCTTGCCCTTGGCCTTGTTCATTTGAGGTGTTTGGCTATTCTGTCATTGTTTCTTGCTGTGTGTCTATTACCTCCTTACCCTTTGCTAATCCGGTGCTGGCATTTGTGTGGACTGTTGAGAAGACCCAACAAAAGATGTATCACCTCCTATGCGTTGAGGCAACTTGAAGGATACCTGTCCAAAAGAGTCCAGGTCAAGCGTTTTTTCAAGTCCTTTCATGGCCATTTCCAATTTCTCTTCTTTAGTAATTTCTTCCAGTAAGGTGCCTTCTAACCATTCTTGTTGATTAGCATACTGCTGGATTTCAGGGATTTTGCAATGAACATATGGAGCTAGGTTATTTTTGACTTTTATATAACTTATAAAATGATTGGGGTCATATGGATCCCAATATAAGCTTTGTTTCAGCTTAATTTGCTCCCCTAAAAATTTTTCAGCCTCTTCCCAGGCTTCTCTTTTGTTGAAGATAAAAGGGCCCAATTGATTTCTTATTATCAGCTGTGCCTTTTCCTTAACCTGGCAAAAATGGATTATGTCTGTATGGATAAACTACCTGAAGTACTCCAGTGCGAACAACCTCATAGGCAAAAATTTGGGTAGATTTTAGGGGTATAGTTCAAAGCCATAGATCCGGATTTCAGTGTGATTCTGGTAAAAGTACCAGTCACCTATGTTGTAGCTTTTGGAGATCTTATTAGCTATGAAGGTGGCATAATAATACTTGACAACAGGGGGTTCTGTTGGAGTAAAAATGGATAGCAAAACTAATGTGGTCTCATCAACATACTCTGTTGTTATAAATCCTAGGATATAAGAGATCATGTCAATAATGAACTTCCCAGCCTCATTGAACCAGACATGGACATAGGGGGGAGGCTCCGTGGGCTGGCAATCTGGTCTTATAAATGTTTGATCAATCCGGGTTGACTCTGACATGGAAAGTTTGGCACCTTGGTCAAGCAAAAACCCCATGGAAAGAGGAGTGATAGGTTGAGTTGGCTTGAAGTGCATCATTTCATTAATGGATTCAAGGGTGATGTAAAAGAGGACAATTCCTGAAGGGGCCATCACTGCCCTTTGAATGGGCTCATAATTGGCATGGCATTGGTGAATGAGGTCAGGGAATACATTGACTGAAGGGAGGTAGTATATGGGCATATTGGACTCCCAAATTCCATAGATATCAACATTGCTACGATAGCTATTCCTAATTTCAAAAACTGTCTGGAGATGAGGCTTGTCACCCCTTAAGTCATTAATCTGGAAATCTCTGTCTGCTAAAGGTATCCATTCCAGTTATTTGTGTGGAGCATTGAGAGGTGCAACATTCAGGGCCACTTGAGCCTCCATTGCTCAACTGTCTGTGATTTTTCAATTTGGAATTTGGGTCTTTGTAGCAAAAGTAGATAAAACAATGACTCCGAGGCCATTCTCAGGGAATTGCATATTGAAGTTAATTCGAATTTTAGCTTGTTGGGTGAATATCACAGTGGAAAAATGAAGCTTGCAGGGTTTTTTTGGTCAAAATGGACAAAAACTGTGGTGATGGTGCACTTGTAGAAAGTAGTTTGATGATTTGAGCTTGAATTTGGGTTTTTTTTGGAAAATTTGCAAAGGAAAGTCAAAAAAAGTGGGCTTGGGAACAAGATTTGGGTAAATACCTGTTTTTATCGGCTCAATGTGTTTTTAGCTGCGAGAGTCGAGTGTTTTGCAGAAAATGGACAAGACAGGTATGCTTGGGGTATGTTCTTCAAGAACTATAGACTGAATTTGTTTGATTTTTGGTTCTACGGATGCAATTTAGAGAAAAATCCTGAAATACATAGGGTTTGGAGAAAATGGAGTAAATACTTGTGTTTTTGCGACGCACACGAGAGTAATTGGCCGGTTGGACGATGATTTGCATAGCAAAATGCCGGATTATGGTGGTCAAGGTGACAGATTGGAGCTTTGGTGGCAAGTTCGCCGTAGTTTGCATGTACAGGTTCCACAAAACAACAAATAGAAATGGATGAAAACAATGCCTTGATGGATTTTAACAAAAAATTTGGCTTGATGGGCTTTTTGGTGCTTTTTTGTGATGACATCGGCATGACGTAAATTTTTTGTCGTGTAGCCGGGTACGGAAGATGACATGGCAGATGATATGGAGCTGAGGTGGCAATAGTGACGTGGGGATGAGGTCAAGGTGACATCATAGTATGACATCATCAGGGGTTCAGTGGGGGCGGTAAATGGTATTCCCCGCACCACTTTTGGGACAATGACTATTTTGGGCGGAGGGGATGCGATGACACCGGGAGAGCGACACGTGTCTTTTGTACGGCGAGAATACCGCTTTTCATCGAAAGGTAACTTTCGGACATCGGAGGGGTTCCAATATTGATGTGGGCCATCCGATCTACAGGATCGGATCCAACGGTTGACGCATGATGGAGTGGGCGGTGGGTTATGGTGCGGGGGCCGGGTAATAAACAACGAATTAATTTGTATTGGGGTGATTTATATTGGTTGTCAGGTGGATTAACGATTAATTAACCCAGTGTTAATTAATGTTTGATATTTGCGTGCGGGGTGGGTTTGTTATTTATTTAACCAAATGTCAAATAAATCCCTTGGTATGCACGCGCAGGGCTATTGATGGCCCCAGATGAACCATTGACCCCATAAACATTGATATATGGCTATAGCTAGCTGGAGGTTGGGATATTTAAAGTTTTGTCGGGGTTTTTATATATAAATACAGTATGGCGAGGGGAGGAGTTTTACATAGGAACTATATAATAAAGTTAATATGTTAAAATGAGAAATATATTTAGAAAAAGCACTAAGTCAAAAAGTGGAACTTAGGCTTAGGCGTGTGAAAGGTATCCAAGTTATGAATTTCGCAACCTAGCAAAACGGAAGAAAATCATTTTACACAAGAAATGTGGCTTTGATATCCTAAGTAAAAACAAAGTTTCGCTTAGTATTTTTCATGAAACGAAGTGAACTAGGAGTACTGAGCAGATCTCAATGTCCTTGGAGGGAGGTTAGTGAGTGATTGACGGGAGGGGAATGAGGGGAAGTTAGACATGCATCATTTGATCAGTCACCACCTAGTTTCCATGGTGTTTATCATAGTGATGAGGTGAATCATCTTCAAAAGACAAAATTGTTCATAAACCTGCTTCTGCAACATCTAAACTACCTACCTAGCCTACTGATCCTAGAATTTTTTCTTCTTTCTTGCTTGGGTGCATTTGAACGAGAAAACCCGGATTCTCTTCTTTTCTTTTTGTTGCCATCTTATCTAACTCTGCCCTTATTTCTTCCAAGGGCTCAGATTTAGCTTGTTGAGACCCTTTGCTTGTCTACCTAGCTACTTGCCTGCCAAGCTTGAACTATTTGGACAGACTTTATTCTCTATTTCTAAGACAAGTAAATTTAAATATGGACTTGGCCAAGATTTGATCTGTTAGACCATCAATCAATTATGACATGAATCAACGAACTGCACACAATGAAATTTTTCAAAAATGGAACAGTAGTGGCATTTTGGACTAGCACACTTTCCTGATCTTTTCTTTGGGGTTCACCTTATTTCTTTTTTGACCAACTCATTCTTTTTGCCCTTTGACTTTTCTTTTATGGCATACCCTCTTTTCATTTTTTAATTTTTTGTTTTCTTATAATATGGAACACCTTTGCAACCAGCCAAAGGTTTGAACATAGTAGCCCTTATCAATGTCAATCATGAAAAATGATACCTATTGGTATAGGAACCTAACAGTGGCTCCACTTGGGGATGGATTTTCCTGGTGAAAAGCCAAGAACAATAGGTTAGATGGCCTTCTGTTCAATTCTTGATGTATTCTGAAATTTTCTCTTTTGCTGCAAACAAAATTGTACCTCTGCAATATTTATATATTTCTCATGGACCTACTCAAATAATTGCAGCTTTGTTTTGGCATAGTTTGTCTGACTACATGTCCTCATATATACAGCTCCCAAGTCCTCTTCTGTAATTCTTTTGATAAACTAATAGGTATCACAAAAAGGTAAGACAGTTCCTTAGCTATTCCTCAAAATTTGATACATATTCCTTACTTATTTATTGTTGTAGTAAACTGTAGAAAGTAAACATTTTTTATGTACAAACTAGACTACTAATATATCAACAAACTAGATCAAAATAATGCTTGAGCATCCGACCATTAATTGGTCCATCTTTTGTTCTTGTGCCATCTAGGCTTCTTAAAAAATAGGTGTTGTTTCCTTGTACATCCTGGATGATAAAAGGCCCTCTCCACAGGAAGTCAAACTTCCCGTGTTTTCCTTTATCTTCCCTTCTTGAGTCCCATTTCAAAACTTTGTCTCCAATATAAAAATCCTCTGCTTTAGTCTGTTTATCAAATATCTTCTTTAGCTTTTCCTGTAGAACCTGAGATCTTTGATACACCTCTTCTCTTGTTTGTTGTAAATGAATAGTCTGATTGATTCTTCTCTGAGTGTCATTTGGTTCTGCCGGCACTTCTTGCAGTAATTTCATCACACGGGCTCCCAAGGATGAAGGGAATCTAGCCTCCATGCCATAAACCAATTCATATGGGCTAGTTCCAATGGATCTCTTTGTGGTCAATCTGTTTGCCCATAATGCATTGATAAGCTTTTTATGCCAATTTTTCTTGTTTTCTTCCAATACTTTCTTAGTGATATTGATTAAGCTCTTATTGGATGACTAAGCTAAACCATTACCTTGAGGGTAACAGGATGTGGAGTGACCCAAGGTGATGTGGTACTTGTGACAAAAAGTAATCATTCTCTTGGATTTGAAGGCAACAACATTATCTATTATAATCTTTTCAGGACAGCCAAATCTGGAAAGGATATTGGTTTCTAGGAATTGCATGATCACTTAATCATTGGCTTGTCTACAAGGGATGGCCTCTATCCATTTGGTGAAGTAATCAGTGGTCGTAAGGATCCATTTGTGTTGGCCAGAGGATGAAGGATGGATTTTCCCAATGAATTCTAAATCCCATTGTTGAAATGGTCTTCCAGTGGAAATTGACTTGAGGGGCAGAGGCAGAAGCTTCTTCTTGCCCTACAAAATTTAGCATTTGTGGCAAGAAGTTACAAACATTTTTACATCAACAAATAGGGTGGGCTAATAAAATCCAGCCCTTTGGATTTTATCAGCAATTGATTTCCAATATAAATGTCCACCACAGTCCCCTACATGAAATTCTTTCAACACTTTGTCAGTTTCGTCCTTTGTTAAGCAATTTAGTAAAATGCCTTCATGATTTTTCCAAAACAAAGCATCATCTATAATACAAAACTTTGAAGCCTTCATTTTCAGAAATCTTTTCTTAGTTCCAAATAACCCTGGAGGAGTTTGTAGGTTTAGCAATACATGAATAATATCACCATACCAAGGTGATTGTAAAAAGGCTTGATTGATTTGTGGAGTCGCCATCTCCTATTTGTTATCTAGTTCATTGATGTCAAGGGCCTGAAAATTGGTTTCAGTCATAAATTTTGCTAATCCTTGTCCTTTTATCAGCTTTGTTGGTTTAATTTCAATGTCGTATTCTAATATGGTAGCAATCCATTTGCCTCTTTTGCCTTCAATTCCCTCTTGGGTCAGGATATCCTTAACAACAACATTTGGCACATAAGCAATTACAGGAGAATATAAGATATACACTTTGAAGTCCTTAATCTCTTTTACAAGGGCATAAGCCTATTTCTACATGATTTGATATTTAAGAGGTGTATCTCTAAGTGCCTTGCCAAAAAACGATATGGGCTTTTCACATCCTTGGTCATCTTTCTGTAATAGGATAGCAACAATAGTATGTTCTGAGGCAAAGGAAAAGATTATAAAGTCTCTCTCAAATTTCAGGCTGGTGAGGGCTGGTGTTTTAGTTAAAGCTATTTTTATTTCCTCAAAGGCTTGTTTAGCTTATATTGTCCACTTGACCTTAGAATATTTCTTTAGCATGTTGTTTAGCAATCTTATCAGTTCAGCCAAGTTGGGTATGAATCTTCTTAGAAAATTGATCTTCCCTGAGAAAGCTTGAAGTTCTTTAATATTTCTTGGGTGAGGAACTTGCAGAATGGCTTGTATTCTATCAGGATCAATTCTTATACCATATTTTGAGATTATGTGGCCTAACAGTTTGCCTTCTTCTATGCCAAATAATGACTTCTTTGGATTTAGTGATATACCATTTTCTTCAGATTAAAAACACTTGTCTGATATGGTCTAGATGTTCCTGTTCTGATTTGGAAAGGGTAGTGAGATCGTCTAGGTATATGACTAGGAAATCATGAATTTCTTTAGCAAATGCTATGTCCATGGCTCGTTGAAATGTTGCGCCCCCATTTTTGAGTCCGAAAGGCATTTTTACATACTTGAAAGTTCCCCAAGGTGTTGTAAAGGTGGTTTTATCTTGGTCATCCGGGTGAACTAAGATCTGATTAAAGCCTGAGAATCCATCTAGTAGTGAAATTCTAGAGGCTCCCACTACCCTTTGTAAAATATGTTCCATTTTTAGTAAGGGATAGTGGTCTTTCAAAGAGACTTTGTTCAGATTTATCAAATCAACATACAGTCTTATCTCTCTTGTTTTCCTCCTAGTGGGCACAATATTTGAGATCCATTCTGAAAATCTAATGGGTGCAATTATCTCAACTTCATACATTCTCTTGACTTCTTTATCAATGACAGGAAGAAGTACAGGATTTACCCTTCTAAGATTTTGCTTGAAAGCTTTTTGGTTTTCTTTTAGGGGTATTGTATGTTGGATGACAGAAGTGTCATAGGACATAAGATCTTCGTAACTCCATGCAAAAACATCCAAGAACTCTTCGAATAGTTCAATATATTTCAGCTTTTGGTGAGGAGGCAAAGTCTTAGACAATTTTATCATTTTAGGATTCTTCCCAGTGCCTATATTACAGTCCCCAATTTTTGTGTTTAATGGTTGCATTTTGGGCTTTCTTGGAATGTCATTAGAGTCAAAAATATCCTCCAGAGGAGTCAAGCCCGTAGGTAAACAATTTTCCTTCAACTCAATCACCCTAGAGTCTCCTTCAGTAGTTTCATCAAAGTTTATTTCTTTTAGCTCATGTAATTCTTTGTTGGTAAACTTTGTTGGATGTAGCAGTTGAGTTGCTGTTTGAGCTGAAATAAGTATTTCAGAATTGACTGTTTGATCAAGTTCATGAGCAGTGCTCTTGTCTATGTTAGCACTAGAAAATTCTTCTTTGAGGGTCAGGAAGTTATTGATTTGAGCATCATTTTCAAATACTTTCCAATTTTTTACATTGTCTCAAACACTTGGTCTATGTTTGATCTTAGCTGTGAAATGATGGGAAGGCCCAAATGGCATCTTACAAGTACTGGAAAATGTTGTGAAACTGTGAGCATGCAAATTGTGGTTCCTTGAAATTTTAGTGACTTGAGTTTCCAAGAAGGTGTTGAGTATTTCGATGGCTGCTCCTCTATATGATTTAACCTGAGATCATTTGTAAGGAAGTTTCCTTTCATTTGTTGAATAACCAAGTCAGAGTCTCTGAAAATTTATAACCCGGTTTCCCCTAGGCTTTTGATCAATTTTAGTCCTATTAGGAGGGCTTCATATTCAGCCATGTTGTTTGTGCATCTAAAATTCAGTTTATATGCATGCCCTTCAACATGATCATTTTTCACATTATGTATCCAAATGCATGCCCCTGCTCCTAGCTTATTAACAGATCCATCAAACTCTAGATACCATAGGACTTCTTGGTTACAGCTAGGATTAGGAGTTTCAAAGTTTTGCTTAGTAGGCGGATTTGGATTTTCAGTTTTGTGTGGATTTTCAGTTTCTTGTGGTTTCCCCTGTGTGTTTGTATTGTCACTGGTCACAGAGTTTTCTTGAATCTGAACATTGGATTTTTCATTTATGACTTTTTCTTGTGCTGATTTTAAGACCTGGTTATCCGTTGGTGGGCAACTTTCAGTATTGAAAAGGATGAAAGAGTCCATATCAGAATGCATGGAATAAATGGGAAAGTTTTGGGGCTTATCTTGGTTGTTGACCACATATTTCATCAAGTTTTCCCTATATAGTCTCTTTGGCTTGCCAAAGACTGATATGGTGGCAGAGGACATGTCAAGCTATAAAGAGCCCTGAAGCTTGGCACACCAGGATCTAGATAATAACATTCCATATTTGGGTGGGATATCAGCCACTACGACATCCATTAGAATTGTCTTGGCAGGGTATTGTACCAATGATACACATAGATCTTTAATCAGTCCTAGGCATCTAACTTGGCTAGAATCAAATGAGAATAGGTCTTTGTATGGCTGAGTTATGTCAAGTTACAATTTTTCCATCACTGGTTTGGGCAGCAAATTGTGAGAGGCCCCAGAATCAAACATTTCATTGTGAAGTACTTTGTCATGAATATTCAAACTCACATAAAAAGGAGGGACACCTCCATCTACTGATTTGCCATTTACTTCAGGACCAAAAAATTAATTTTGGTTGGTCATCTAAGACATTCACTGCATATTTGTGTTCTAAAATTTGTGGTGATCTGTAATTTGTTGTCTATAGACATAATGTTTAGCCAATTCAGATAACGGAATGGCTACCTTCAATTTGCTTATTTCGGTTTCAGGGTTAAAAGGTTTTTCTATCTGAACTTTTGCATTTCGAGCAGCAAGGTTGTCTTTTTCTGCTGTGTTTTCAATGCCTTTTCCTATATCAGGAGTGTTGTTATGGATTGAATCCACCTCAAAATCACTTTCACGAGGTTCCTTTACACTTCA
This sequence comes from Pinus taeda, assembly GCA_000404065.3. Taxonomy (NCBI): domain Eukaryota; kingdom Viridiplantae; phylum Streptophyta; class Pinopsida; order Pinales; family Pinaceae; genus Pinus; species Pinus taeda. Next base: position 23,782 of record APFE031656732.1, on the reverse strand, counting down.
TTTGGGAGGAAAGGAAGATGGAGACTATTTATCATTTTCTTGACCATCTGTAATATCTTGAATAGTTGGGCTATTTGAGTTGAGAATTGTCTTAGGAGGGATTTGTGTAGCAGAGTTCTTGTCTTTGGGTTTAATAGGTTGTTTGGTTTCTTTCTACTTATTGTCATCAGAGATATCTATTCTCCTACTTCTCAAGTTATACTGTTTATGGACTTCATATATAGCTCTGTCATATCCTTCCTTAAAAGCGAAGGATTCCCTTGATTGAATTTGAAATGGACCTGAAGTGTGGGCCTCTTGGTCTTCTTGGGCTAGGAAACTTTGTTGTCCACTATTGAGACCCATCAAATTGATTTGAATATCTTCCATGGGTTCGTTAGAAGTTGAAGCTTCAACATGGTTTTCTTGAGATGGAGGCCTAATGCTTTGGTTCGAACCAGCTTTTCTAGTGTTAGAGTTTTGATTTTTTCTAAAATTTGGATTTCTTATAGTGTTGCTTGGTTGGCCCTCCCATGATGATTTACTCTCAATTGTTTCAACTCTATCCCCAAGTCTATCCATTCCTTTTATGATACCATCTAGTTTTTGTTCAAATGCAGAAGGTTCTTCCTTAAAAGCTGTTCTTCTCTCAGATCTAGCTCGATTTCGTTTGGAAATCAGATTAGCCTCTACACTGACAGCTATACTCTGCATGTCTTCTCAACTTGGAGGAGCTCTTTCCCTAAGCTGGTAAGCCATGTCAGAGTCAAAACCATCAGGGAATTTGATTAAGGCTAGCTCTGGGGGAGTTCTGAGATTCTGAGGGATAACATTGTATACATTATCAAATCTGACACGGTAATCTTTGACACTTTCTTGTGGACCTCTTTTCAAGTTTTCATATTGAGATAATATGTGTAGGGGGTTCCTTATTATATGATTGGCACGAGTAGTTTTAATGCAAAATTCAATATCGTTAAAAAATAAACATACGCAATGAGTAAATGTTTCCCCCAGAGTTTAAGCTCATTAAAAAATGAACCAATTTTCTGGTAAATAACCATTGCGAATGCATTATCATCAACTTTTGAGCCTTGGTCATGTTCTCATCATCACCTCCACTCAGTTTTTAGCCGATCATTCACCTCCATTTGATTTTTTACCCTTTTGAGGAACATCTGCGAAGAGTGATTCTATTAGCCATCCTTGTGACACTGCTGTGATTGGAAAATTCCAAACCTTACCTGGAATCCGCTGCTACCCGAAATCATCACTCCTTCCTCGAAAAACAAGTCTCCTTTAAGCTATTTTCAACTGACTCATAAAATATCAAAATATTGCTGAGTGATTAGCCTCTCTAGCTTGTTAATGTCGTCGGAAGTGCTATCCCTCCTCTAGATTTTAATCTTTTTGGACTTGAGGGATTATTACACAAAACGATCAAGTGCTTGTCTTGTTCGGCTCATTAAAATTACCGAACGTTCATCCTTTTCATATTATTTTATGCTTTTTTGGACTTAAGAGATTATATGACGAAAAGGAATCTTTGGAGTTTCCTTTCCGTCCCTTCCAGACTCTCTAAAATTGAAAAGGACCAAGTTGTCTTTATCGTTAAACTCATTAAAATCGAATAGCGACACACTCGTCCAAATGGACGAGAATGAGTTTCACTGTCACTAGGCTCGTTAAAACATAGCGAAGGGCGAATTATAGAAAAAGCATATGTTATCCTCAAACTTGACAGAAATAAATAGGTACTGGTCAGCAATGACTGGGGAAAATTGGGAAGAAAACTTGAAGAAACTTTATTGATAGCAAGTCGCTCTTGACCATGACACTTTCTCTCCACATCCGATTTGGGTTGGGTTGTTCTGTTCACTGGTCATATCACCATTGGTCCATCAAACCATCCATCTTTGGGGTTAACGCTACTAATCCATCCTCAGTGTCGCCGATATGTTCAAGAGAAGTCATTCAGAGAATTCACTTGTGTTTCACCCGCTGCAATAGATTCACGTTTAATTATTTCATGATCACCACCCTGAACCCTGTATCACCATATCATTTTCACCTCCAAAATCATGTGCTCCATTACATGTCATAGATGTGGAATTCATCAAGGCCCTCCTACAACGGGCCACTTCTTGTCGACATCAGCTCATTATCCAAGAAGTTGACCTAGGGACAACCCTTTCAGTACTTTGAAGCTTGCATGCCTCAATGGCAAGTTTCTCACTTTTGGCGACAGGTTTACATTAATGGCCTTCGACCGAGAGATTTTGCATGGTGTTCGAAGCCAAGTCCTTTTTCACACCACGCAAATTGTACTATAGTACCTTGAGGGTCATTGTCATTATTGGTGATTCCTCTCGCGCCTGTTAACCGCTTACATCATTGGCTGGTAATCAGGCGATGTCTTTCCATGTTCGAATCTAGAACATTTTTCACATGGATCGACTTGTACTCTGAGTGAAGATTGAACGAATTTTGAAGACCCGGGATCTAGTTTCATCCATCTGGGCTGCAATATATTCAGGAATATAAAGACATCAAATGTACATCATTGTCGAATAGATGATCATCCAAATCAAACGATGATGAGTCCGAATCATCAGTCTGCCACACAGACGATTGTCTGTCCTATGTACATGAAAATGAATTTATAAAGACGAGCATGGGAATACTCACCTCATCTAGATCATGAAAAAATGTTGTCGAAATAGTGTATTGTATTGTATCTTATTACAGGTCGCCTCCCAATTCGAAAAAACTTCGGATCCTCAGGGTAAAGCATTTCACCTGACATCAAAAGATTAACAACATCATGCTTTAGGGGCAACTATTATAGACATTTTTGGGCACTTCAACCCCAATCATAAATGTCCATAAACTGAGGGCTCCTAAGTCCCTAAAAGTGTTGCTTCCCTGCCTAAAGGAACAAGGTCAGCTGATTACATCATCTCCCAGAAGTTCTCCAGTAAAAACTGCTCATAAATGGTCAAAACTAGACCATACTGAATACCCAGTGCAGAGGGTGCGATGCATATCACCTTCCCAGTGTAAAGGGTGTGATGCATACTAAATGGCCCCTTTCTAAGGTGCGATGGTCGGGAATGGACAAATGGCAGGGACAAATTGTGAGGTGGAAGATCATGGAATCTTCGAGAAGCTTCCCCTCTGACACTTGCCTCTCTGTTTTCGACCAAGGATGATTAAGAGATCATCATTCTCCAAGTGGAATCAGGAACTATCAGAGAGAGGACACTAATCAAGATCACAAAAGATGACTCAACTCCCTACAATCATCTATATATGGATCCCTCATCGTAGATATCTAGAGGCTGGAATCTTGTATCTTGTAGAGAAGTGTTGTTGGTTTTTTGGTGTAACTTCATAGTGTTGGGTGATCTAAGCTTTACTTGACGTGAAGAAGGGCTTTCTTGCTAGAGGATGATGCTGGGTCAGAACATATGGTTGTTATCCTCTTGCTACTTTTGATCTTAATAAAGCTATTCAAGTTTTCCTCCATATTCTTGTATGTTTGCTTATATATCATTTGTATGGTTAACGCGCATCTGGTCCTATGTTATTTATGAATATAGATCTCTGTTCTTTGATAGTAGTATGTTGCTTTGATTCCACAGGTGCTCTTTGAAGCTGGGTAGACGAAGAAGAAGCAGCAAAGGTCTATCAAGAAGGAGAGGAATCAAACAAGGAAACCAAGCGCAAGACTAAGGTTTGTCTCCTTTGTTCCACTCTTATCTATTTTCATAAAGGAAAGTGAAAATAGACTTTACTTTTTGTTTCTAAGACAGATATCAGTCTTAGTGGGAATAGCAGCATCCGAGTGGACACTATTCCCAGTAACAACATGCACCTCCCAGTATGGTTAAGAACCAGCGAGTAGGCGGTTTGGTAAGGCATTGCATTGTGTGTTGGGAGGTGCCAGTTTCAAATCCTATGGCCTTCGACTTGGTCATTGAACCAAGTTTTAATGGCGTCCTGGGGTGCCATCTCGTGGTCTCCGGCTGGGCCACATGTTAGCGAATGTTTGGCCATTGTTCCAACCAACAAAAACACACCATTTTGAACTAATAAAAAATTGCCACTTGGCACCATTTGATTCGCTAAGAGAACCTTGACCAGTCAACTGCCACATAACTTTCCTAGTTAGCACCACGTTAGTAGCATGAACTATTGGGTTGTCCATTTTTCTCAAAATTCTTTTGTTGTACAAAGTGAACATAACCTATTTTTGGGAGCATATGGTGTCTATTTCGCATGAAATGAGATGTGGTAGATTTTGGATGATGAGCACTATGCAATTGTTCAAGCTCCACACGATTCTGATGACTTTGATTTTTTAGCATAATTTTGAGCACCTAATCAGGGCTCAATTGATCCAACCTCTTGCTTTACTAACTCCACCACCATCTCAACCATAGCCAATTCATCATGCTCTAGACAAGAAACCTCAAATGTCTATCGAACCAAATCTGAACCCGAACAACAAGCAGGCACAACAGGTCTATAGTGGGGATTCAAGAAATCCACCTCAAGTCTAGAAGAGAGCTACACGATAACCAACCTCGATCTCCACCTAAAGGAGCTTGAAGAGGAAATGGGAGAGAGTGTTTTTAAATCCAATCCACCTCCTTTTCCTAAAATATTTATCCGTCCTAACCAACACAACCTAGAAGGTTGGGAGAATTGGATTTTTTATGTGTGAAAATCCCACTCCTCCAAGCCATAAAGGACGTCCCCATCTACAACAAGCTAATCAAGGAGACATTATTCAAACATCCTAGGAGGAGAAATAAATATGCTCCTACCATCAATTTCATTGGGAAATTTTTTGACCTAATGTTGGGGAGAGTAATTTTCCCAAAGTATCTAGACCCTGGAGTTCCCGTGACAGATGTGCACATTGATGCCATCATTGTCCATCATAGCTTGATTGATCTCGTGGCTGCCACCAATGTTATGACTAAGGATACCATGCTAAAACTAAATATCTAAGGATCCTTAATAGATACCACCACAATAATGAAACTTGTAGACATGTCAATAATGGCTCTCGAGGGAGTAGTTGAGGATGTAATGGTCTCTACTGATTCCTGGGAGTATCCTGTTGACTTTTTAGTTCTCTAGCCCAAGTCAAAATTCAATGAGTATCCTCTCATTCTTGGAATACCATGGATAGCCATTGATTATGCTTACATAAGTTGCATATTTGGGAACATGACCATTAAGAATGGGCATTTGTCCAAACAGATGATCTTGTACCCTCTTGCTCAACCATCCCTAGAGCATGGCATACCCTTATGGTTGGAAGAGGAAGATGAAGATGAAGTATATCATACCACATCCTATCAAATATGTATCGTAGATGCTATTATAGGAGGGGGAAACCTAAAGATGATGACCTCATTGATCAAATCCTCCAGACCCATCCCCCCAACACTGAGGAGCACCACTATTGTAGCAATAATGTTGCAAGTCCCGAGCTACCAGATTTACTTTATCGACCCGGGGTTTGTACAAACTTGGAGGTGATAGTGCTATATACACAAGTAAAAGTGATGGTTCTACCTGTTGTCACTGTTCATTTGGTGAGAGGCCATTGGGGATTTCAATACAAACTTCTATGGAGTCAAAAGAAGCTTGATTTCTTGATAGAATAAAGGTAAATCTACTCTAAGAGAGAGCTACTCTACTGCAATTGTGGAGAAGACCAAAATTCAATGCTATATCACACCATTTCCTAATTAACAACTAAGAAACTATGCTTTGCAGAAATGCTAAATCAACATGAACCAAATCCTACTATATAAGTTATGGAAGTAAGAATCATCAAACATCACCAATGTCCAAGTAAAGAGATTGAACTAAATTTGTTTTTTCCTTTTTTTCATTTCATGCAAAATCAAGTATGCAGCCTAATTTCTTTTGGTGATGTGGCAGGTGAATTAAGGATGTTTGAGAACAGCTGAAAGGGTTAGGATATGGTTGGATGACATGGGAGACCATTGGGAGTCTCTTGGTGACTTCCTATAGGTTTTCCCTCAATTTGACTTCAAAACAGGCGATTTTAGGAAAACCTATAGGATGTACTAAAAACTTACAGGATTCCATGTAAACCTACAAGATACAACTGAGAGAAAAATGTGAGGTGATGGAGGTGATGGAAGGCTTAGGAAACGTGTTTGATGGGTGGAATGAAGTTGGAGAAGGTCTAGGATCACTTAGAAGTCAACAACAAAGATAGGAGATGGTTGGATTCGCTTAATGTGTTTGGAATAATTTCTATGAAAAATGATGAAAACTAGTGAAGGTTATGGTGAAAACAAGGGATGGCTAAGGTGGATGGAGTGGAAGGTGTCTGCTATCTATGAAGTCTTAGTCTCCTCCTGAAGCACCTTCTATGCATAAATAGGTAAATCTTCCAAGAAGCTATGTAAACAAGAAACATTATCATAAACTAGAAAACAAAAATTAATGAACTAACTACCTACATTATGCATGAGGAAAGTTGTTGAAAGGAATGAAAGCGTGGATGAGGTCTACTACAAAAATGAAGATGAAAAATATGAAAATGGAGTCCTACCCTACAAAACTGACCAAATACTAATTTAAAGATAACAAATTCCAAATCTTATAAAAAAAATTGTGTTTTTGGGGCTACTTAAGGGTCCCTTCCTCAAGTCATGATCCCAGAGGGAGGAAGTGAGGCCGAGAGACCTACTAACAACCTTAATATGCTCCTTTTATCCCTACTAACCTACTACTTAAGTAAGGCACAAATGGAAGAAAACTAATAAACAACCAATCAAATCTACACTACTTGCAATGGAAATGCATCTAAAATCAAATTAACAATGAAGCTATGAAACTACACTAAACATACATATAAAATAAAGGTTGACTTGGCTACTAGGGTTGGGCCCTAACCCAAGAGCTTCAACCTTATGAGTTAACCCAGTGTTGGCTCAAAACAAAACTCATTCGTATTACCAAAACAAAACATTACATCAATAAAACTTTCACAAGTCTGGAGCTCAAAAAAAGCTTAGAGTTTTACAACCAAAATCTGAATTCTAATGAGGCTCTAGGCCTCTCTACTTATACAACTAAAGTACCCAACAACTTCCTTAAAATCAAGGAGGCTTGGCTCCCAAACTCGATATAAACTAGCTCTTTGTCTTTTAGTTGCTCGACTGCCTTCTAATCCTCATGGCTTGGCTGCTTGCACTCCGCGCTGGTGTGATGGACAGTGGAATATTCGAATGGGGGATACGTAAATGAGGAGGATTTACCTCCTAAAATCCCTCTCCCTTGTCCCATTTGAGTTTTAACCTTAGTATTTGCAAAAATTCTTTGATTTTCTCCTTCAACCCTGCATTCAATGCATATTAGTCCACTAGGCATAATATCCAACTCTAACTCATCTCATAAACAAAATATAATAAAAAACATGTAATAAGTAGTGAGAAAAGTTGTTTTGACTAAGCTAGGAGGTGAATTAAGGCCCATATAATTACCTAATGATGAGGTTCATTGTGGAGTACTAAAGAAGGTATGATTTTGAGGATTATTTCAGTGTCTTTTCATTAGAACTTACAAAACTTTTTGCATCATGAACTCAGAAAATGATACAGAATTGTAATAAAACATGTGAGATTAATATGCAAGACAAAAATGCTGACAATTGTCATTTCCTTATGCAGGAAGGAGGAAAAACGAGAAGTTGCCATTCCAAAGGAAAGCACAAGGACGGGTTAACTGTTGTCCCTTTGACGGGAGACCGTACGCAAACAAGTAAAAGCAAATTAAAGCAGATCAGCACGGGAAAGGAAGTGGAGATATCAACTCGGCGTAGGAAAGAAAAGAAATGACTGAGGACTAACGGTTCTGCGAATCCCTTAGGATCCTTGATCTTGAGGGATCGCTATTTTATCTATTTCTGCACTTAGATATCTCTGCTATTACCCTTATAAAAGGGGCAACATTGTTAGCTTGGAAGGGAGTTAGATAGTGTTATGCTTTTATGTCATTTCTTTTAAGATCAGAACTTTGATCATCAAGTCTCGCTAAGAACTGCTCTACTGTAATTTTACTTGATGCATTAATACAAAATTGGTTACTATTTCATCTTTGAGTCTGGAATAACTTCAAGCGGTGTACCCCTGGAGGCTAAGGGCCTGGCCCTGGAGGACACTTGGTCTTGTACCATTACGTTTGTTTTTCACGTGGTTTGCTTATTGACGTTATTTGGTAATCTGATGTGTTTTGTAAGTTTACATCGCATGCTCTGTTATGCTTAAATTACTAAGGTTTCTAAAGATAGAACTATTGTATTGACTCTACATTGTAAGCACTGTTCTTTTAGGTGTTGATATAATACTGCTAGTCTTTACAGAATAATGTTGTTGTTCCATTACAGAGCCTTTGGGATGTACACTTGTTCATTAACATTAATGAATTTATCTTGGAATTCATGTTCCTTGCGATTGTTGGATTTATGAACAATGTTGTTCTATATTGAAATACAGTCGTATTCATTCTAACTGAGGTGATAACTGGATCAGATTACTATTTAAGTGTGTTGTGTGTATGTATGGTTTTCAAGCGTTGTTTCATAAGTTATCAGTAATCAGTGCTGTTACATTTGCGTGTGTTATTCAATCTGTCCTTAAGAGTGAAGGATTGTGGTTTGATTCCTGTAGATTACGATTAATGCATTTGATCTGATAGAGTGAGATGTTACTGTTTGTTAGACTTAGTTGCTGTTCTATTTCTTAACTGCTATTCCATTTCAGACTTGCTATTCCATTTCAGGTTTCCAATTCCATTTTAGATTTCTTGTTCCATTTTAGATTTGTTGTTCCATTTCAGATTTGTTGTTCAATTTCTTAATTGTTGTTCCACTTCTTATCTGTCATTCCATTTCTTGTTATTGGTGTGAAAAACGATATCAGGCTGTAGTGAGCATTGACATCTACTGTGCAGCTCCCAGTTCCATGATCGGTTCCCTGATTTCCTTTTCCATCAGTTTCCAAAGGGATGGGTTATTTCTACCGAACCCTTGACTGATAAATTGCTTAGTTTTCTGAATGTGTGATTTAATCTTTTGAAGTAGTTAAGTTGTAAACAAACATCCGTTTACTTTTGTATTTTCAAACACTGTGCTACTAGAATTACTCTGGCAAATGATAGCCTCAGACTGAGACACTCTTTGAAATAACAAAACGTTCCCGGATTGACATATTAATGTGAGGTAATTAGAGGTGAAAGAGATCCTTTTTATAGCTCCACCTTTTGGCGTCGTTGCCAGGGAAAGAGTGTAGCCATTTGTTCTTTTTTTTCAGAGTAGTGTATGAACCTGCTAGGGAAGAATTGGGTTTTGAAAATGGAAGGTAAGAACCTATGTGTGGAGCATGTAAAAGCCCTGCTCCTCTACCTACTTTCCTATAGATTTGCTGCTGTTTTGTTTGAGTAGAATTTAGTAGTTAATTTGAGTGCATGACTAAGCAGAAAAAGCCAGAAAAAAATTCCAAACTTCTACCCAAGCCGAAAAAAACTAAGGGGCTCGTGATGCTTGGCTGATCAACCCTCATAGACGAAATCTACAAGAAATCAAAATCTCAGCCCTCAGTAGGACCCAGGAAAGTCATTTCTAAATAGCGTACTCATTCCCTTCAGGCCACAGGATCACCATCTGTAGGCTTTGCTAAGGTGCATAGTCAAACTGAAGAGCAGGGCTTTCAAGAAATTGAAAATTCTACTCTAAAACTATTGCAGGAAGGGAATTTCAGTAATCTTTGTGAAGGAGGAGGAGAGATAGGGGAAACCAAGGAACCAAGATCTCCTCTTGAGACAACTCATCCATTGAACAACCCACACAAGGGAAGTGCTGCAAAAATCATCTTTGAAGAAACTCAATCTCCTCAGACATTAGGCACTCTCATTATTCCAGATAGAGGAAGTGCTATTAAAACTATTCATGTTAAAGCCATTCCCTCTCAACCTAGGAAGACCCTCTTAGATATCCCAGAAGGTTATTGGCATATATTCAACCCAATGGCTCAAAACCAGCCAAACACTCAAACCTCTACATTACAATACCCCTTAGTGGATTCTGCAGCAAATGCGCCTATGAATTAAATCCCTCTTCAACATATCCCTACATTCCACGGTCTTACATTAGAAGACCCGGATGCATTTTTATTTGAATTTGATGTACTGTGCAGGGGATATGATTACACCACCAACCCCCAGAAACTGAAACTATTTCCCTCTACACTAAAAGGGGTTGCTTTAAGATGGTTTATGGTATTAGGTGGTGGGGTTATAAATAACTGGGATCAAATGAAAGAATCTTTTCTAAAAAAATATCAGGACTATTGCAGGTCTAGAGAACTGAAGGACGAAATATTCCAGATGATAGCTAGACCATACGAAACATTAGAGGAGTATATGGAACATTTCGAGTATAATCTACAAAGATCTCCTTATGCATCACTGCCTTTACCTAATAATGTGTTGAAAACCACATTAATAAGGGGCATGAAGAAACAATGGATCGAAAAATTAAACATTATGGGAAAAGAAGATATTTATCAAGAAAGTTTTGCTGACATTATTGATTTATGTATCAGAAGCTCGAGAGGCAACACAAGAGTAAAACCAGCAGAACATGATCGGTTTGTAAGAGATAATAAAATTTCAACAGAAGGAGTAACACGTGTAGAAATTGGAAATTTATTGGAAAATTTTAAAACTGATATAGTAGGGACACTAACTACACAACTTGATATTATGCGGGCCAAACAGAAGCAAATGGAGGCAGAACAGAATTTGGAAATCTTCTGTCCCAGACGCAGGAAGAAGCATAGCCATAAGGAGTGTCCACTGGATGTAGTCCAAACATGTGCCATCTGCACAAAATATCATCTTACGGAGAGCTATCCCTCACTTCCTGGATTGAAAGCAGTATATAAGGAAGTAGAAGAAGAGCTAGAATTAGTGTATTTGCTCAACCAGTGCCATCAGTGGCAGCCGTGACAATCTGGTATGTTTCCAGACCCAACTTCTTCTTTTCAACCTTCGCAGTATAATGCTCAATAGCATAATATGTGGCAAAGTCAATTCCAACCCCCATTTCCAAACTGGTCACCACAGTCGTTTCCTTCCTCAAACCCGTGGCTGAATCAGGCAAGCCAATCTGGTTGGCTGAATCTTCCTTATACCCCACCATATTGGCAAAGTAACACATACTCACCACAATGGGATCCCCCTACTTCACAAAGTTTAGCTTGGCAGACAAACTGGCAGAGACCAATGCATCAGCCAGTAGGAACCATTCCTCTCCCTCAACCTACCCTGCTAGCCTTACAACAAAATCCCTAGTCTAATTTGAGACCGCGACTCCCAGCCCAACCCAACCCCAATCCAAATAACAGACTAGTCTAGTCTCTCCAAATCATAGAAACACCAGAAGTAGGAGCCGATCTGAGGGAGTGTAATGATCTTCAATTAAGATCTGGGCGTATTATTGAAACCGAGGGAGATAAGACAATTCAGGTTGAAAACCAGTTACCCAGAGAACATATGTGACAAGAAGAGGATGTGAATAAACAACAAACTCATAATCAATCAACCACACCCTCTCCCCCGTTCCCAGAACGATTAGTCATACCTCAACCTATACAATATCCTGATTTTGACATTCTCGGAGAATTACAAAATTTGTACATAAAAATTCCATTCCTCCAAGCCATTCAAGACATCCCGATATACGCAAAAACTATCAAATAATTGTGCATAAAGAAACCAAGGAGGAATATAACAAATAATCCAAGAGTCCAAGTAGTCGGAACTCTATCTGACTTATTATCAGGAAAAGAAACACCCATTAAATATGAAGACCCAGGAAGCCCAATAGTAACTGTCCAAATTTATGGTCAGACCCTGTCCAATGCCTTAGTTGATCTGGGAGCTGCAATCAATATCTTAACAACCACTACTTGCCAAAAGCTCGGCATTACATCTGTAGAACCCACCTCTACCTTGCTAGAATTGGCTAACCGATCTGTGGTTAGGCCAGAGGGCACACTACATGATGTCATGGTCTCTGTTGACTCCTGGGAATATCCAACCGATTTTCTGATAATAAATCCCAAACCCAACTTGATGGACATCCATTGATTTTAGGTAGACCTTGGCTCGCCACTGCCGATGCCTATATTGGCTGTCGGCAAGGAAATATGATTATAACCAGCGGAAAAGATATCAAGAACTTAGTTCTATATCCTCCAACGTAGCCAAGTGTCATAATAGTCAAAGCTAATAGGCACCCTGTATCATACCTTACTGATAACATTAGATCTCCATTAACTATACAAGAGACACTTGATTTCAAAGACCAAATAGAAGACGATGCCATTAATAATTTCATTAGTCAAACTGAACTCACATCTCGCACACAATGTCATATGATAAAAGCATCATTTGACAATGAATTAGAAGAAGATACTCTGAAAGATACACATGATCATAAAATCGCTGTCACCTCTGTTGCAAATAGTAAAATTGTGGAAATTGAACTGGGAAAAATCTTAAACATTAATGCCAACCTCACATCCGAACAAGAAATGAAGCTCATCCAAGTGTTAAGGAAATATAAGGAAGCATTTGCATGGGACTACCCTGATATTAAAGGAATTGACCCCCAGTTATGTACACACCACATTTACATAGAAAAGATGCAAGACTTGTTCAATAGCCTTAGAGGAGACTAAATCCTCATCTAAAAGATGTGGTAAAAGTTGAAGTTTAAAAGCTGAACTTCAAAAACTTTTAGATGTCAATTTTATCTACCCTATCTCTGATAGTAAATGGGTCTCTCTGCTTGTGGTGGTACCAAAAAAGAATGGGAAATGGAGAATCTGGGTGGACTACAGAGAGCTAAATAAAGCAACACAAAAAGATCACTTCCCTCTCCCATTCATCGACCAAGTATTAGACACTTTGGTAGGAAATAAATTCTTTTCTTTCCTGGATGGCTTCAGTGGGTACAATCAGATTCAGATTGCCCCTGAAGACCAAGACAAAACTACCTTTACTTGTCCTTAGGGAACATTTGCCTACCGAGTTTTACCTTTTGGCTTATGCAATGCTCCTACCACATTTCAAAGGGCTATCCTTAGTATTTTTGCAGACTTAATAAATGAAGGACTTGAAGTATATATGGATGGCTTTACACCATACGGAGATGATTTCGATCCAGCACTGGATACACTGGAAAAAGTCCTACAACGCTGCATTGCTACCAGGATTTGTTTAAGCCATGAAAAATACTATATGATGATGACAGAAGGACTTATCCTAGGACACTATATTTCAGTAGCTGGGATTCAGGTAGACCCATCCAAAATCCAAATACTTTTGTTTATTCCCACTCCTACCACTCAAACAGAGGTATGCAATTTTCTTGGATTTTCTGGTTATTACAGGAGGTTTATAGAACATTATTCACATATTGTTGCACCTTTGTATGCACTAACTGGTAACGTTGATTTTCTTTGGACAGAAAAATGTGAATGTGCTTTCCAGGATCTAAAAAAGCTCGTATCCACAGCCCTAGTCCTTCGAGGACCAAATTGGGATTTTCCATTCCAGATATCATCTGATGCCTCAGATACAACCACTGGAGTGGTCCTTGGGAAGGAAGAGGATAGAAAACCATATGCAATTTATTACATTAGCAAAAATTTATCCCCTGCTAAATTAAAATACATTGTTACTGAAAAAGAATTTCTAGCTGTAATACATGCTGTCAATAAGTTCAGACATTACATTACTGGATACCTTCTTATCTTGTACACAGATCATTCTGCCATAAAATATTTAGCAAACAAGCCTATCACAAATGGTAGAATCACTAGATGGTTGATTTTATTGCAGGAATTTGATATTACAATCAAGGATCGACCTGTAAAAGAAAATCTTGTAGCAGATTTTCTCTCAAGAATGCCAAAGCCAATTGATGCAGCAATAGTTGCAGATCAATTTCTGGACGAACATCTGTTTGTTGTGGCTGTTCAAACACCCTAGTATTCTGATGTTGCCAATTACCTAGCAGTAGGTAAACTACCAAAGCATCTAACCCTAATGAGTGGAAACAGATTGTTCAGTGGAGTACTTGATTTTCTTGGATTGGGGGCTATTTGTTCCACACAGGGGCAGACATTCATATCACGAAATCCGTTCGAGAAGATGAAATCTTTGACATTTTGAAAGCGTGCTATGATGGACCATGTGGTGGACATTTCATCGATTGTAGAACTGGACATAAAGTGCTACAAACAGGGTATTATTGGCCCATGATTTTCAAAGATGCAAAGAAATTGTCCAAGCCTGTGACAGTTTCCAGAGAGCAAGACGCCCTGGTCAGTCTGATGACATGCCTCTGAAACCATAGCTAGTAATTGAACCATTCGAGCGATGGGCTCTTGATTTTGTTGGACCAATTAACCCATCATCAAACCAGAAAACATATATTTTGGTGGCAACAGAATATGTCACCAAGTGCGTTGAAGCAGAGGCATTGCCAAGGGCTATAGAGGACTCTGCCATACAGTTCCTGTTCCATCTATCTATACGTTATGGCCTTCCAGGAGAGATAATTACAGACGGTGGACCATAGTTTGCTGGGAATATAATAGCTGCAACACTCAACAACTATCATGTCCAGCATAAAATCACTACATACCACCCACAGGCAAATGGGTAGGTAGAAAGCAGCAATAAAATAATAGAAGCAATCCTAACGAAAACCATTGCATCACATAGACGTGATTGGGCTGCCAAACTACCTGAAGCATTGTGGTCTTACAGAACAACATGGAGAAGTACCACTGGTTACTCACCTTATCAATTCGTGTTTGGAAAACAACCCATTTTCCCAATAGAATTCGAAATCCAAACATTATGAACAACACAAGAAGTTGGCTTAGATCTAACCGAGGCACAGATTAATCGATTACAACAGATTAATGAGCTAGATGAAATTAGGCTCTCTGCACTTCAAAACATTGCCCTGATCCAGCAACAACGAGCTAAATGGCATGATGCTCTCATTAAAAATAAAGTCTTCCATGAAGGTGAGCTCTTTTGTACGACTCCAGGTTTCAGGACTTCGCCAGGAAACTCCAGACTCATTGGTTGGGGCCATACAAAATCCAAAAGATACATGACAATGGTACCCTTACTCTAATCACTATTGACGGTTCTATATATGCCTTCAAGGCAAATGGCCACCGAGTTCATCTCTATCGCAAACCACTCACTCGGGAGTCCTTCTGCCAGCAGCTACGCCGAGACTTAGATATGGAGGTTTTGGGGGAGGAAGAGAAGTCTTCCTCACCTGTAATTCATTAAGGAATTTATTTCTTTTTACAGTTTGTACATAATTTCTTTTCTTGAATCATTTTTGTACATATTTTTGAATCAACGTTTTGTTGTTACTATTTCTGTTGTTCATTTTTTCAAAAGAACAACATTTTCTTCTAGCTATTCCTTTTTCAAAAGAACAACCCCTTTTGAATCAGCCGTCATTTTGCTGTAATTTTGTTCTTTTTCTTTATTTCTGTGTTTTGTTGTTCCTTTTCCAAAGGAACAACATTTTTTATTTCTGCTATTCCTTTTCCAAAGGAATGGCATTTGTGTTTTTTTGCTGTTCCTTCTTCCAAAGGAACAACATTTTTTATTTCTACCATTCCTTTTCTAAAGGAATGACATATGTGTGTTTTTGTTGTTCCTTTTCCAAAGGAGCAGCATTTTCGATTTCTGTTGTTCCTTTTCCAAAGGAACGACATTTCTTTGTATCTTGCTGTTCCTTTTCCAAAGGAACAACATTTGTGTGTTTTTGCCGTTCATTTTCCAAAGGAACAACATTTTTGTTCTCTATTGTTCCTTTTTCCAAAGGAACGACATTTGCTTGTTTTGTTGTTCCTTTTCCAAAGGAACAACGTTTTTGGTTTTTGTTGTTCCTTTTCCAAAAGGAACGACATTTGCTAGTTTTGCTATTCCTTTTCCAAAGGAACATCATTTTTTATTTTTGTTGTTCCTTTTCCAAAGGAACAACATTTTTGTGTGTTTTGTTGTTCCTTTTCCAAAGGAACGACATTTCTATGTGTTTTTTTGTTCATTTTCCAAAGGAACAACATTTTCGATTTCTGTCGTTCCTTTTCCAAAGGAACGACACCTGTGTGTTCTGCTGTTCCTTTTTCAAATGAACGAAATTTACGTTTTCTATTGTTCCTTTCCAAAGGAACAACATTTGTGGACTTTTGTTGTTCCTTTTCTCAAAAGGAACACCACTTGCATATTTTTGCTCTCCCTGTGAAACAACTTGTTCCTTTTGTTGTTCTAAGTTAAGGATGCTTATTGGTCCTATTCTTTCAAGTATTTTACCATACAGCTATGCACTTATGCAATGGATACAAAATCACAACATATTGAAATCAGTCAAACATAAATCGCTATCTTTATAAGAAATTGCTCTGAAATAGTGAAAGGACAGAAGGAAGGACACACTTATTCATTATCCTTTGCTGTCATTGTTCTACTAATTCTGCTCTGATTCGTTATCTGTATCATGTTGGTCCTTTTTAATCCTCTTTCATTATTATCCAGGAATAATAGCAAAGGGTTTATATCTTCCTATTGAGATGTTAAGACTTCTTCCACCATTCCTACTCTTAAGGAGTGTTGAACCACCCTTTGTGTATAAATAGGGAAAGTACTTTATGAAAAAGAAAAGAAAAAAGAGCAAACATGACTTATAAGTTGTCAAATGCAGGATAGGGGGTCTCATTAAGAGATAGTCTACCATGATCATAAGGATGAAAGCGAAGTGGCATTCCCACTATGGCTACCACGTCAGGGATATGGTCCAAAAGGTATATCAAATAAACAACCCTTGGAATAGGAAGTCTCATCATGAGCTGGCTTGCCCACTTTTTGCTCCTTCCTCGTGAATGGCATTATGGCTAACTGGTCACCAAGCCAGCATAATGGCCTACATTTTGACATTACACAACATTTCCTAAGCATACACAAAGAATCATGGTTCCATAGGTGAAATAAACAACTTTTCCAAGGTTATGGACACCTGTTGGCAGTAGAGCACTATTAATGGTATCGAAGTCACATTATTTACACCAATAGGTAAGTTATTAGCACCCTTCTGTTTCTTATGCCGTGGTAATCAATTATATGTTATTTCCCAAACCATATAACACATGAATATATATTATCACCAATCATGACAGAACAATTGACAATGACTGCATGAGACTCTCTATTTACAGCAAATGTCTTATCCCCAACCTTGCATCATATCACCGCAGTCTCTTACGTATTAAGAGACGCAACTCTACGCCTCGATTTTAGTAATATGATGCTTTTGTAAACATGGCATATTGCCATACGCTGTTCCTTAAAGACTTTGTTGCAAAGCAGGCACTGCTCCTTTATTTGATGGCTGGGACAGCCTATCACATTGTGGGGGGGGAGGTTATCCTCATCATTCTCTGGATTACGTGTCAGCTCACTATTCGGGAAGTTGTGTACTGGGGTATAACACGACTCAATGATATACTATTTCTTTTTATTTTGTTTTTTCTGCATGACTTGCTGTTCAAAGCCATTTCCATTGTATACTCTGCAGCATTAGATTTTGAATGAATCTTGCATCCATCAGCCTCTTTGTGTTTCAACAGCGTGAACAACTGCTATTCCTTTCGGAGTTTACAGTGAAACCATGGGAGGAACATCGATTCGGAGGGAACCGAAAGTGTTAATAGTCTCTGCTGCTGCCCGGGAAATCCTGGCAAAAGCAGGGTGGCTGACTTATCTTAACCGCTTGCAGGAGTCTAACGAGATTGTGGCAATTGAATTCTTGTAGAACTTGCCAGAGGACCACTCCACAGTGAGGGGGAGACGCATAGCAGTGACCGACGACATAATCGTAGAAGTCTCGGGACTGCCAGCCACTGGACCTGTATGGACGTTAAAGAAGGAGAGATTGTTGAAGATTATAGAAATATTCCAGGACGAAGGCCAGAGCCTGACAATTCGAGGAAAGGGGGTTTTGCCAGCAGCACTAGGAGAGTCGTGGGTGGAATTAGCGAAGACCATTCAAAGCTACATCACCTGTGAGGGCAGAAAAGACGTGGTAAGACCACGACATCTTAAACTCTTAGCTATACTAAAACAAAAATGCTCTGTAAATTTACCTGCATTGTTGAATTCATTACTTCATGACATTGCATGGAGCATAAAAAAGGCATAGCATGTAGAGTCAGTTGTTAGTAATCATGGGTTGATTTGGTTGATAGTCAGCCATAGCCTCACCTAGCAGCAAAGGAGCTGGGAATAGCTAATTTCCATGATAAATGGGGGATTGACCACACCATCCCCAAAACGGAAACATGTCACCAGCACACCCAAGTGTCTAGAAAAATGGAAACATGTCACCAGCACACCTGAGCGTCCAGAAAAATGTAAGAAATTAGCAAAGCATAAATAGGCCACCAGCACACCCGAGCAACCAGAAAAGCACAGGAAATCAGTCCGGCTAGCACGACTACAAGGGGGGCTGGAGAAGCCCCAAGAAAGCACCAGCCAGCCGGTAGAAATAGAAGATGAGCAACCCCCATGGCCAGAAGAGGAAGACAATGAGAAAGAAATGCAAGAAGAGGAGGCAGAGAAATCTGCAAAAGAAAAAGAAGAGGAGGTAGATCAATCTGAAGAAGAAGAAGAAAAAAAGAGGAAGAAGACGAGCAATTTGAGGAAGAAGAAGACAAAGAAGAAGAAGCCGAGAAATCTGAGTAGGAGGAGGAAATGGAACAGTAGGAAGGCAACCCATCGCAGGACCCATTAGGAAAAGATGAATTGGCCAAAGTTTTGGCCAATATGGGTGAATGTGGCCAACCTTCCAGTCCATCAGACCTCCATGCCGAAGAGAAACCCCAAGAGGAAAATGCACCCAAAGAATCACATGCAAAGGAGGAAAAAGAAGAAAATATGCCTATTCATGATGAAAAGATGACATGAGATGCTGAAAAGGAACAATCCATTCCTAACCAGAAGACACCAGAAGAAAGTCTGGAGGAAATAAGGGCAGAAAAAGAAGTCACCCAAGAAATAACAGAACCAATTAGGGTTCTTGCCCTAAGACAGCCAGAGCAGAACAATGAAGAAACACCCCAGGAAGAAAATCATGAAACTAGTCACAGTCCAGGCCGTAGTGAACAGCCTACTGTTCCTTCTGAGGAAATTGTGGAAATAAGGGAATTGCGAAAGGAAAAACAGAGATTATTGAACATAATAGTCCAACTCCACCAGCAAATTACGATTCTAAAGGCAAGGCAAAGGGTAAAAAGGACTTCGGAAAGGAAAAATGTAGCCACTCCAGCAAAACCCCTCAAGGCAAAGGGGTGGAGGACCAGAATCCATCGTGCTGTTCAAAACCCTGTCGAAAGCCAAGCTGCTGTTCCAAATGATGTTGAGAAACAGACTGTTGTTCTAATTGAAAAGGAACAACAATGGACTGATATTCGTGTTAAAATAGAAATGGATGAAATGTTGACCCATGATAAGGAAATTCAGATGGAGGCACCACTTTCGGGAGTGATAAGGGTTATGAAGTCAAAGAAATGCAATAGGAAAGTTCAGCTAAAACTCCCGGCCTCCCCTGCTGCATGGAAGAGGGATCCAAAAACAATAACCCTACAAAAGGGTTTGAAGCAAGCTCAGCAAGAAGCAGAAAAGATTAGAGAGAAAACGGTCCCTCGAGAAAAGTATGAAGAGCTACAGCAGCAGCTAAGGAACGTCAATCTATCTGAAAGCCGGGCCTTTGAAGGGTGGTGAAGGGAACAAGAGAAAGTCGCAAAGGTAACTCTTAGGTTAGATGTAGTTATCAAGCAGATGGATACCTTATGTTCTTTATACAATGACGTACTAGCATGTAGAGCCCCTGCTAAGAACTATGCCTTGTTTTCAATGGAAAGATATTTGCAATTGAAAATAAAAGCTGTTAAAGTAGGTGCTCCCATACAAATTAACACCATAAATGATTTTATAAATTGTTGTAAGCACTACGGGGTAAAAGTTCGGAGACTACTGTGTGAATTTTATTTACATAACCTTGTGCTGGAACAGGAGACGGAGTTGAACCCTGGCCCTTTTGTTGGGGATACTCAATTACAGGCATTTATTTCATTTGCGGTTAATCAAATTAGGTGGCTCAAAGCCTATAATGCTTTCCAAAGACAAGAAAACAGATTAGATTTATGGATAAGGGCTGAGCCTGGGGATCTAGTACAATTATGGAGAAAACATAGAAACCTCATGAAGACTCCAGGTGTAATTGAAGCATTAGGACCCATGCATGAGGCAATCATTCGGCATGGATTAGAATACTTTTTCTCTATTAGAGACCCTGCCATTGATGCAGCTAAATTCTGGTATCAAATATCTAATCCGAATATCCATCTCAGGGAACCATTTAAGTATGAGAATTTTAAATTAGCTGCCAACCGCTTGCACCTCTATGGCAAAGTCATTTTGAGGGCAGGGCCATCTTGGTTAGGATATAGGTTCCGAAGTCCAATGATTTGGCACCCTGCACCCGGACACCAAGCCCTGTATGAGATGCCTGAGGTTCAGACAGACCATTTCTTTGACTACCTAGTTACACATCATGGCTGTAGGCCTTCACATCAGATTCCATCTCCAGCCTACTCACTCACTACCTTACACGTCAACTATAATGTTTTCATGAGGGCATGAAAAAGGGTAAGCAGGGGGGTGTGTGGATTACTAAAGAAGGTATGTTTTGATGATTATTTCAGTGTCTTTTCATTATAACTTACAAGCCTTTTTGCATCATGAACTCAGAAAACGATAAAGAATTGTAATAAAACATGTGAGATTAATATGCACGATGAAAACGATGATAATTGTCATTTCCTTATGCAGGAAGGAGAAAAAATGAGAAGATGTCATTCTAAAGGAAAAAACAAAGATGGGTTAACTGTTGTCCCTTCGACGGGAGACCACATGCAAACAAGATCAAAGCGGATCAACCCGGGAAAGGAAGCAGAGATATCAGCTTGGCGTAGAAAAGAGAAGAAATGATTGAGGGCTAATGGTTCGGCGAATCCCTCAGGATCCTTGATCCTAAGGGATCGTTGTTTTATCTATTTCTACACTTAGATATCTCTGTCGTCACCCTTATATAAGGGGTAGCACTGTTAGCTCAAGAGAGCGAGTTAGATGTTATTATGCCTTTATGTAATTTCTTTTAAAGATCAAAACTTCGATCATCGTGTCTTGTCAAGAACTACTCTACTGCAATTTTACTTGATGCATTAATACAAACTTTTTTACTATTTCATCTTTGAGTTTGGAATAACTTCAAGCGGTGTACCCCTGGAGGCTAAGGGCCCGGCCCTAGAGGACACTTGCTCTTGTACCATTACGCTTGGTTTTGCGTGGTTTGCTTATCGACGTGATTTTGGTAATCTGATATGTTTTGTAAGTTTACATCACATCCTCTGTTATGCTTAAATTACTAAGGTTTTTGAAGATAGAATTGTTATATTGACTCCACCTCATATTACTATTCTTTTAGGTGTTGATATAATACTACTAGTCTTTACTGGAATATTGTTGTTGTTCCATTACAGAGCTTTTGTGTTGTGCACTTGTTCCTTAACATTACAGAATTCATCTTGGAAGTTATGTTCTTTGTGATTGTGGGATTCTTGAATACTGTTGTTCTATCTTGAAATGCAATCGTATTCTTTCTAACTGAGGTAATAACTGGATCAGATTACTATTTGAGTATGCTATGTGTATATATGGTTTTTAGCGTTGTTCCAAAATGTATCAGTAATCGGTGTTGTTCCATTTGTGTGTGTTATTCAATACGTCCGTAAGAGTGAAGGATTACCGTTTGATTCCTGTAGATTATGATTAATGCAATATATTTAATAGACTAAGATGTCATGGCTTGTTAGACTTAGTTGTTGTTCTATTTCTTGACTGTTGTTCTATTTCCAAATTGTTGTTCCATTTCAAACTTTCTGTTCCATTTTACGTTTGTTGTTCCATTTTAGGTTTGATGTTCCATTTCATTGTTGTTCGATTTCTTTGCCGTTCCATTTCTTATCTATCGTTCCATTTCTTGTTATTGGTGTGAAGAACGATCTTAGGCTGTAGTGAGCATTGGCATCTACTATCCAGCTCCCAGATCCCTAATCTATTCTCTGATTTCCTTTTCTATCAGTTTCTAAAGGGATGGATTATTGCTACCGAACCCTTGACTGATAAATTACTTAGTTTTCTGAATGTGTGATTTAATCTTTTGAAGTAGTTAAGTTGTAAACAAGCATCCATTTACTCTTGTATTTTCAAACACTGTGCTACTAGCATTACTCTAGAAAATGATAGCCTCAGACTGAGACACTCTTTGAAATAACAAAACGTTCCCGGATTGACATATTAATGTTAAACAGACATGGACAACCAAAACAATAGGAAAGATAAAGCTTGCAATGCCTTTTTATTAACAATCTGATATACATTTATAGTACATTTGGTGACCGCTGGGATTCACATCCCAAGGTCTCTTGGACTGCTTTGTCCATTCGGCTTCCACGCTAACCCTTTAGGATTAGGTGTCCAACATTGCCCCCCTTAATCTGAAGGGTTATGTATGAGTCCAAGAAAAGAGCTGTAATATAAAATGTGCAAATATGCATGGCAGCAGTAGGCTGAATGTGCTCTCTGAAATGTTGGTATAAAGGGCGGTGGTTTAAGGATGGCCACCAACACTGAAATGCTTAGTGCAGTTCCCGGAACTCTTCCAAAACTGGTAAGAAGCTGAAGTCTTCTGCTAGAGGAAGTGATCCTATTGTTTTAAAGAGGGAAACCTTCAACCATAAAAGGGAGGCCTCACCCCGCATAAAAGGTAAAACTTCAACCTGAAAAGGGAAGTCTCAACCTGTGATGGTTTAAGGATGACCAACAACTCTGGAATGCTTAATGCAATTCCTGAAACTCTTCCAAAGCTGGCAAGAAGCCAGAGTCTTCTGCTAGAGGAAGTGTTCTCAATTTTGTTCGCGGAACTCTTCCAAAACTGGCAAGAAGCTGAAGTCTTCTGCTAGAGGAAGTGTCCCAGATCGCCAACTGAAGGCATGTTCACGGACATCTGTGTCTCTGGCTACAACTCTGAAACTGGTGTGGCAGGTTGTGGCTTAGGCTCGCTTGATGTGGTTTTGAAGCTTGTAGATGACCATCATTCCCCCCCCTGTCAGATACAAGGTGAGAAGATGGATAAAATTCAACTGCAAGACTGTTCAATATTCTGGAACAAGTTCTGACATGTGTTTGGAATATCTTCTTGGCTGTTGATGCCCATTGCCAAGAAGCGATCCATCCTAGATGAATCTTTTTTCTTGTAGGACGTTTGTTTCTGAAGCATCTGTGTGTGAAGAATGGCTGGTTTTATGGCAGTGCTTACATGGATGAAGATCAAAACTGTGATCTCTCAGATGGCCAACTCGATCACAGTGTTGGCATTTCACGATCTGTTGTTGTTGTTGTTGTTGTGGAAGAGGAGCAGAGTCTGGAACAGATGGAGGTGAACTGTCATGAGGAGCAGGTGAACTGTCATAAATGAATCCAGCACTCTGAAACTGAATGGGCTTGGCGTAGTCTGGAATATGAA